>VXBZ01001927.1:146443-165231 GCA_013399135.1 Heliornis fulica | reverse complement strand
AGTCACAGTTCTTTACACAGGGTTGCCATTTATATACTTGAAAAATGTGTTATTTTGCATCTGATAAACACTAACTGAGTTGTACTTCACAGCACTCAAAACATATTTATTTTGCTGTATGTCAAAATAACTGCATATTGGGTGCTCCAACATTTCATTTACAGTTTCCATTGACTTGCATTCCAGCATGACATTTACTGTTGCCAGGTTTATCAGCATATTCTGAAATGAAAGTTTGGCCTTCTAGTCAGAATAAGAAAGTGGTATCTTGTAATATAAGTTGAATTGAAATATATTCCTACATTTAAAAAAAATACATTTTATCATCTTTTTCCACCTGTCTACTTTGATAAATTTCATACAAATGACTATTTTTCTTATAATCAATTTCAAAGAGAGTGTAAATATTCATGAATTCATCTCACCGATATTAATTTGCTGGGTTTTTATTCACATAAAAGGGAGCCTCTGATGCATCTATTATAATATCACATAACTTTTCAACTTGACAGTGGTAAATGAGATCCAGGAAACACATGCTTCTTCCATTCATAGAATTTAGAGAGTGATAATAGATTATTATAATCAGGCATAATAAGTTTATAACTGGATAGGAGAAAACAATCCACACATCAGGGAGTGACAAATATATCCCTTGTTAATTCCCCTTTTTAGTGTATTCAGAATACATGCATTAAAAGGTCTGTGTATTCAGCCCTGTGTGGTTAAGAATTCTGAGAGTTTTAGTATTACTTGTTTAATTCTCAACATTTTGTATATGTCCATGTATAGTAAAGCCTATTACTAGACTTTAAGTACATTGAGTGAAGGGAAGGGGAGGGGACAGTACATTTAAAATAAGCAACAAAGTGGCATTTTAATTCTACACACATTGCTGCCAAACAAAGATTGTGGGCCTGACTGTCCAGCAACAGCATGCAAGAAACTTGTGGAGTCTGAAAAACTATCTGTACCAAAGAACAAGACTTAGTGGAGAATGTCCCTCATAGGAAATGCTGTATATCTGTCTGTAATGCCTGTCCATGTTCAGTTGCTATTATAATATTGATATGGATTAGTTCTCTAGTAATCTTATTTCACTGGCATTAGTTTAATAAAAATACAGATAAAAGACTTAATAAAAATAGGCATAAAATTCCAGTATTTATGTTCTGAAGTGGATGAATGTCCCACTTAAAAGTTCCACAAATCTTATTTCTTACCAAATTCTTAAGTATATTATTCTTGTCAAGACCTGGGAATCATGAGCTAAACATTGCGCAAGGCCCAGTATGGACTCACAGAGTGCTGTGTGATGATCTATCTAGAGGCTATGCTTCATTTGGCACCATAAGATAGCACTATTTCACACACACAAAGAACACGTAGGCTAGGATTCATCTCATGGCCTCTGTCACAAGATCCAGATCAAATATGACTGTAGCTGACACAAGTGTGAGGGTGGAGACTGCCTCGGGTGCTAGAACAGAAGACTCCTGACCAAATACATGAGGTTGCATTGTTTCAGTGGCTTGTTGGATCCTGACATTTCAGACCATACCTGGCTCATGAATTTATTTGTTTCTTCACTGTGCTCTCATATGTATTATATATATAGATATGTCCTAGCATTTTTTTACTTATGCATTTATTCTTTCTTCAGAATTACTTTGATTTGGTTTTTAATTTGGGTATGCTCTAATTAGACAAACTTATCTATGATTTAGTACTTCACAGAATCACAGAATCACTAAGTTGGAAAACACCACTAAGATCGAGCCAACCATACCTGTCTTCTCCTAAACCATATCCCTAAGCAGCTCTTCTACCTGTCTTTTAAATACATCTAGGGATGGTGACTCACCCACTTCCCTGGGCAGCCTGTTCCACATCCCAACAACTATTTCAGTAAAGAATTTTTTCCTAACATCTAATCTGAACCTGTCCTGGCGCAGCTTGAGGCCATTTCCCCTTGTCCTATCACCTGTCACTCAGCTGAAGAGACCATCACCCACCTCTGTACAATCTCCTTTCAGGTAATTCTAGGCAGTGATAAGGTCTCCCCTCAGCCTCCTCTTCTCCAGACTAAACACCTTCAGCTCTTTCAGACATTCCTTATAATTTTTTTTCTCCATACGCTTCACCAGCCTGGTTGCCCTCCTCTAGACTTGCTCCAGGACCCCAATGTCCTTGTAATGAGGGGCTCAGAAGTGGAAACAGTACTCAAGGTGCAGCCTCACCAATGCCAAGTATAGGGGCACTTCCTTAGACTTGCTGGTCACGCGGTTCTGATACAATGCCATTGGCCTTCATGGCCACCAGGGCACACTGCTGACTCATATTCAGTCTGCAGTCAACCAACATCTCCAGGTCCTCCTCCGCCTGATGGCTGTCCAGCCACTCTGTCCCAAGCCTTCTTCATACAGAAAATCATTCTGCAGACAGTGAAATTTCAGGAACTGGATGTTTGGATTTAGATTGGATTCAGATTTCATCACAAGATGTTTGTTTACACTACAGTATACCTATGCATCTATGTATGTACCCATGTATATGTAAAGTCACACTGAGGACTTATGCATTCTACCTCACAGACTATTCCTTCCAGTAGGAACTAGCTCATAGGGTCCTTCAACCAGCACACCACAGAGAGCAGTAAAACTAAGAACGTGAAGAGTTCATAGAATCATAGAATCATAGAATTTTTAAGGCTGGAAATGACCCCTAAGATCATCCAGTCCAACCATTAACCTACCGCCACCAAGTCTACCCTTAGACCATGTCCTCAAGCACTGCATCTACCCGTCTTTTAAACACCTCAAGAGATGGGGACTCAACCACCTCCCTGGGTAGACTGTTCCAGTGCTTGATGACTCTCTCAGTAAGGAAGTTCTTCCTAATATCTAACCTAAATTTTCCCTGACGCAACTTGAGGCCATTACCTCGAGTTCTGTCGCCTGTTACTGGGGAGAAGAGACCAACCCCCACCTCACTGCAACCTCCTTTCAGGTAGTTGTAGAGAGCAATAAGGTCTCCCCTCAGTCTCCTCTTTTCCAAACTAAACAACCCCAGCTCCCTCAGCCGCTGTTAGTAGGGCCTGTTCTCTAGACCCTTCACCATTCTCATTGCCCTTCTCTGGACACACTCCAGAACCTCAACATCCTTCTTGAAGTGAGGGGCCCAAAACTGAACACAAAGTTCACTCTCATGATAACTATTCTGCTTACAGAAAAGCCAAATACAGACTACAGCTACACTTGTGGATATTTAGAGAATGTACCTCCCCTGTGTTTACTCATCAAAGTGCAGGGACACAATATGGAAAGTGTCTCTGCCACCACACAACCCCTTGGGCCTATACTTCATTCCATCATACCCAACCAATTTCTTGAAGCCTACATACAGTTCACCATACTATGCCAGGTCTTTCCATAACAGTGATTTCTATGCACTGCTTTATAGCATTGAGAATCTGGAACGTTACGTCCTAAATTGTTACAGTTATGTAACAATCCTCACTTTGAAACTCCTTATAGAAAACAAGGTTTTCTATAAGGAGTTTCATACTCCTATACTCTATAAGGAGTTTCATTCAAGGTTTTATACATTCATAAATGCTGATTTATGTAGTAACAAGTACAGTCATTTTGTGAGCAGCCTCCACGAACCTATATAGTAATTTTCTTTACATTCAAATCCCAAACAATTATACCTCCCTGGGCTCCCAATACAGAACCATTTCATATCCGACCTATGAGGGATGTTAAAAGAGAAAAATGTGAGTACAAAGATAGTGTGCTTCTGTGTCTGGTGATAAGGAGCCATGCTATATAGTTGTCCATTTGCTGGGTATAATTAAGACATAGTTAGGTAACAGAAACTTAAAATGCAGTACTAGATGAATTATTGCATTTTAACACATTCTGTAGCAGAACACTACCATAGTACATCAGATGAAATAGAAGTAGTTTCCTTCTGGTACAAAGTGCCTCTGACAGGAATGTGACACATGTAAAAGCAAAGCCTATAAACAAAGGCAAAAATAATAAAGAAACAACAACTGCTGCCAGTTTTGGAATAGGGTATGTCTAGTGATTTATTGAGTGAATCACTGCAATATATTTCTCAGCATTTACTGAGTAAAGCTGTAGCAACAGCTGGTGAAAATTTATCTCTATCATGGATTTTATGCACTTGTGTATTTGGCATTGGTTGAAAGTTGAGGAAGAAATTAATAGCAAGAAAGAAATTAATCAAAAATGTTCCAGGTGTGCAATCTTTATACTGGTAAAACTACCCTTGTACAAATAGCCTTCTTACTGTTCCTAGTAGAACATAGATATAGATATATGTTCCACCAAACATTCTTGCTCCTATCAGAAAAACTAAACCAGAGATTTCTAAGCCAAGTCCTTGCTTAGCATTGCGGTTGCTTTAACGTCCATAGGTATTTATTAATTTGACAGTAGGGTTGGGGGTATGGACAGAAGTGATATAGTTTTGATGGATGAGGACTGAAAACCTTCACTGAACAAAGCAATCTAGCATCTTCTATATTCTTTTCTGTATCAGAACTATTTGCTAGAACAAACAGGAAGAAAGGCGCAAAGTTTGGTTCCTTATTCATCTTACATCTCCCATCTCTGAGAACAATGTCTTACTTACTGTACTAGCACATGACTTGGTCAAGATATATAAAACCTTTCTGTAGTAAAAAGACTACTGTACAGTGCAGATTTCAGGGTTCACAACCATTAGAAAAAGCACACAAAACTCTGGTTCTCAAAAGCCTAATGCCAACATATTCCCACTGAGAGTATGGACTTCAACCCTTTGTTACCAGGAATGTTTCTGTACTCTAAGTTTGAGCTAAAACAGGTATATTGAAAACCCTGTGTGAAATGCCAGCCACAAGCCAGTACTTTCCATTTTTCTTTTGCAAATATTGAAAAATTAAACATTGCCAGAATGAAGATGGACACAGGCATCTCAGAGTACACCCTGTCGTAAAGGGCTTCCTACCACAACAGCCAGTTTCTCAGAAATGATGTTGTGTTTCCATCTTCCCGTAAGTTTCCATTACAGAGCTGTGTAATGCATACACATAAAACATACTTCACTTTAAGACAGGGGATTGCTTCAGTACTTGTCTTGCACATCTGGTATCCCTATCCCAGCTCAGCACAGCAACCTTTAAATCCAAAGAGAAATCTCTTCCCTTTTTCCTACTGACCTGTTTTCATAGCTTGCTGCCTGTGCTGTGATAGCTACAGGCTATCTGATTCCCATTTACAGAGAGACACAGTTTTGAGCTGTGGATTTTGTTATGTCATTCAGGCAGGTCAGATTGCCAACAAATAGGACCAGTAAACTCAATAGTAACATAATTTTATGGTTGCATCTGTAAAAAAAAAAAAACAAACCGAAACAACAACAACAACAACAACAACAAAACAAAACAAACACCCTAAAACTTGATAAAATAATTGAATAAGATCATATTTTGAAGAAAACGAGACACAGATAAAAGACATTCAGTCCACATGCACAAGCTTACTTATGCAGAAGTTATAACCTGTGGTTATTGAACACTCTAATAAATGAATACTCTAATTAATGACTATTTATTCTCAGTGTACAGTGTACATATTTATCATCACAAACAAGAGGAACGTAATTTGAGGAGACATCTATGAGTGCGTGTGTGGGTATGTGTGAAAGAGGGAGATAGGAAGTTATACTGATTTGGTTTAAACCAGTGTTCATTTATTGGAATTATGCTATATTTACACCCTTTGATTCAGATTTTACAAAAAAATCTATCAGGAAATCATATTGAAGACATATGAATTGGAAGTCATATCTGTAAGAATCTTTTTTTTTGTTATATTTCATAAGGACATCATGAAACTGTACTGTTGATGTGACCTTTTCAGTTCTGACATCACTAATACAGGATTGTAAATGTCTCACTCATCTGTAACTCACAAAATTTCTGCCTTATAAACTAAAATACGTGTAAGGCAACTGAGGAAAGGGAGAGACAGTCTTACAAACATGAATTTATCTGTCTGCCTACTACAGTCTTCTCCTCAAACTTTACGTAGTCTTTTTGCAAATGAATTTCATAGCTGTCATTCTGATATATTGATTTGTGCAAAATATACCTGAGGGCTCTCTTGCACTCTTCTTCACCAAAAATAACAATGGAGTGGGATGAAAAAATTGCAGCAAATTGACATTAAGGATAGCAAAAATGTGTCAGTAGAATGACAAATTTAGTTTGATTGGGCTTCTCATGCAGTCTGTATAGGAAATTATGCATCTAATTATCTTTCAAAATGGCTTCTATTATGCCATGCAGAATTCAATGTAGCCTGAAATGATGTCCTTACTACTGCATCTTAGGTGGATGATTTGCTAGCTGATGTTGCTTAGAACTAGTGTCTGTATTTGGTAATTTTTATTCCACAGTTCTCTATCTGCAGATATTCATATTGTGTGATTTATAATTTCATGGGAGATTTTTTGAGAAAAGGATCATATTTCTCTATAGATATTTAATTTTTCTTATGCATTAGAAAGAAAAATATTGTACCTATATGTCTCTGTGTGCATAAATAGCAGATGCAGCTGTATTTTTCTCTGTTCCTTGACTTGTGAGCATCTCTGCTTATCAGCACATCAGCAAACACTAACACATCTGCTCTTCTGAATCAAATGCATTATAAAAGCAGCAGCATTAGCATTCATACTCTCACTTTTTATGGCTTTGTAATGTATACCTTCTCAACTTTCTCTGAGTTTACTGACACAAAGTTCTCAGACCATTATATTTCACATATAATTCCATAGAAAACAATTTGAACTGACAGTATGGTATAAAGAACCTCCATTTTTCATGTAAAAATTACTCGATAGAGCTTTATTGCAAACTGTTTTTAACTTGTTATGCCATATACGTGTAATGTCTGACCTATTGATAGAAACAGTGAATTGTACTGAATGTTAAAGCGAGTATGTTTTTACTAACATCTTACATTGAAATACATGATAATAGGTGGTATTTGGAATGCTCATTGTAGTTGCAACGTGGTAAGAGTCTTACCTTGAAGACTTCAGGCAGGAGAGAACATTTAAGCTTGGCCTTAAAATTGCTCAATTTGAGTGTTCAATTACTTTAAAAAAATGTCTTTTGCATGTATTGTAATTCACTTTCTTAATTACTTAAACCTTGGGGTATCATACATTACTCATATAAGGAACTGGCTCAAGGCTTAAATTCTCAGAACAAATTTGCTTATTCTATCCAAGCTGATAAACTGTTTTATTTGTATATGCATCTTCAATAAACTTAATACAAAACTCAGCCAGAATGGGGGGCACATCAGGCCCAAAACGTGGTTCCAAATCTTTCTGTCTAGAGATTGCATGTTTGGAGAAACAAAGTGAATATTGCTTTTATAATCTTGTGGCTAAATCACTCACATCAGAGAGGTCCACTTTCACAGATTTCCTGCAAAGATGCAAATCTTGCCAAAACCTTTGAAGAAGTGTATCTCTAATGAGGCTTTTAACCATCAAGATAAGAAGTCATACATTTTTATCTCTATCTGCAAATTTTCTTTGCCCATTTTATTTATTTTTTCTTCATCGAGGAAGAGAAAAAGTGAAGGCTGATAATTTTGTAAAGATATCTGATGACTTTAAAACTAGGGACACTCTCCTTATAATGTCAGTGCAAAAGGATTTCAGAGTCTGGAACTCTGTGAATCAAGTGTAGTTTGTTTTGGGTTTTTTAATTACAATTCAGGTCACAAAGCTATAAAGTAATAGGAACACTATCAGAGAGCAGTGAGGGTTAGAACAGACAGTGTTGAACAAATGGAGTCTTAACACTGTTGGCAAAACAAGGAGCTGGTGGCAGGGGACAACCCAGACATAGCAAGCAATGAACAGGGCCCAGGGTCCATCGATAAAGTCTAGCCAAGAGTAAAAGGAAACATAGCTAGAAGCAAGACTGCAGAAACAAGTCTTTGTAGAAAGGCTACAAAGTGGGACTGAAATGTTCATTTAGCTATAGTGTCGGATGGAACAGAATCACGGAATCACAAAATGTTAGGAGTTGGAAGGGACCTCGAAAGATCATCTAGTCCAACCCCCCTGCCCGAGCAGGATCACCTAGATTAAATCACACAGGAATGTATCCAGATTGGTCTTGAATGTCTCCAGAGAAGGAGATTCCACAACCCCTCTGGGCAACCTGTTCCAGTGCTCCGTCACCCTCACAGTGAAATAGTTGTTCTTTATATTCACATGGAACTTCCTATGCTCCAGCTTGGACTCATTGCCCTGTCCTATCACTGGCCATCACTGAGAAGAGCCTGGATCTATCCTCCTGACACTCACCCTTTACATACTTATAGATATTAATGAGGTCACCCCTCAGTCTCTTCCAATCTGATGAGACCCAGCTCTCTCAGCTCAGCCTGTCCTCATAAGGAAGATGTTCCACTCCCTCCATCATCTTGGTGGCCCTGTGCTGGACTCTTTTAAGGAGTTGTATGTACTTCCTGAACCTAGGGGCCCAGAACTGGACACAATACTCCCGGTGCAGTCTCACCAGGGTAGAGTAGAGGGGGAGGAGGACCTCGCTTGACCTACTGGCCACCTTCTTTCTAATATACCCTAGGATGCCATTTGCCTTCCTGGACATGAGGTCACATTGCTGACTCATGGTCATCCTGCTGTCTACCAGGATCCCCAGGTACCTCTCAACTTCCCTGCTCTCCAACAGGCCAGTCCCTAACTTATACTGGTACTTGGGGTTGTTCCTCCCCAGATGCAATAATAATAAGTTTATATAGGAAACAGAGATTAAGCTGGACACCAACTCACCTACTACATTACTACAACAGAGACTGGGATAAAATTGTCCTCTTAAGCCCATGGGATGGGCACATTGGAAGCAGTAGGGAGGCTGGGCAGAGCTGCAGAGACTTGTTGGTGCCCTCCAGGCCCTGACTTATGCCTGTCAATCTCTCATGGCTCTCCACTTCAAAGCCAGAAAGAAGATGAGTAGAGGTATTGATTCTCAGTAAAGGAATTCAGGCTTTACTCTAGAAGAGGATAGAGGCAGATAGGTAGAGATATATCATTATATACATACCATTCAAGATAAGGTCACCTGGGGGTATTTTTCAGCCAGCTCGAGGTGGTTCTCCATTAAGCATAAGAGTTTTGCCCTTTGACAGTACCAGTGTCACACCAGAACCTGGTATGGGAACCTCAATATTTCACTCCAGAATTTTAACATCAAGGTTGTCTGTTAGACTGCATGAAGATGTGCAGTTCTATGAACAAAGCGTGAACACTTTTGAAGGTAAGCCCAAATTGCTGCACTGAATCAGGGAGAAAATTAAGACAGTAAACAGTGTCCTGCAGTATCTCTGTTTCACAGTTGTCTAATTACAGAAGAGAACATGACTTTTGAAAGCTAAAGATTCAAGAGAGGTTTTTAATTACTACTGCCTCAAAATTATGACTGTAGTGGGATTTTTTTTCATATTATATGCCAAATACAATTTTATTAAATGGTTACTATGTTTAGCTGTGTTTCGCATCTACACAGTCAAGAAAAGAAACCTAGTAAAGAAAAAGCTATGGCCAGATAAAATGTCATAGTATTATGTGCAAAAGGAACAAAGTCTGCTTGAGATGTGCTGTTTTCAATGTAATCTCTGTTTGCAAACTGATTTGTCTCNTAAAACATAACAATAATAGTAATAACAGCATCTCTCCTCTTCCAAAGGCCCTTTATATGCTGATCTGGTGTCACATGATACAGAATATCCCTATGGTCATTTTGGGTCAGCTGTCCCAACTGTGTCCCATCCCAACTTCTTGCGTATCCCCTANTTAGCCCCAGCTGGTAGTTAAGCAACATGCTTAACTCCCTGTTCACTCCCTGACAAAAGGATGGGTAGGAGAATGGAAAACCTCCACCTAATGGCACAGACAAAGATAATTCAATAACAAGGGAAATAATAATAATAATAATAATAATAATAATAATAATAATAATAATAAAACATAACAATAATAGTAATAACAGCATCTCTCCTCTTCCAAAGGCCCTTTATATGCTGATCTGGTGTCACATGATACAGAATATCCCTATGGTCATTTTGGGTCAGCTGTCCCAACTGTGTCCCATCCCAACTTCTTGCGTATCCCCTACCTACTCGCTGGTGGGGTGGGATGAAAAGCAGAAAAGGCACTGATGTTTTGTAAGCATCACCCAACAATAATGAAAATATTTCCATATCATCAACACTATTACAGCATGAATCCAAACATAACCTCATACTAACTACTATGAAGAAAATGAGTTTTATCCAAACTAAAACCATCACAAACAATAACATCACAATACCAATCACAATGACAATTGCAATAATAACTAAAAGAAATAGTAGTAGCAGTAGGGATACACAGATGCAATTCCTCACCACAATGCAATCTGTTTCTGAGAAGAGATACTTCCACCTGGCCAACCTCACCAGTTATATATAGAATATAACACTAGGGAATTTTCCTGCAGAGCTATGAAGATCATTGGGATCATGGAGACATGGTAGGATGTCCTCTATGGCTGGAGTGTTGGGATAGAAGGATACAGGCTCTGTAGGAGGGACAGGCAGGGGAGACAAGGAGCAGTGGTTACCCTCTATGTTATGTCTCTTCATCCAGCTGCACATAGAAATCTACACACTCCAGCTGGAGTGTGTAGATTTCTATGTGCAGCTGGATGAAGAGCCAAACAAGATCTTATGGGACAGGATCAAGGGAAGGGCAGGGACCACTGATACTATAGTTGAGGTCTGCTACAGGCCACACAAGAAGAGGGATGGAGTGGATGAGGCCCTCTACAGTCAGATAGGAAGAGCCTCATGTTCACAAGGCCCTGTCTTCATTGCAGACTTCAATTACCCTGATATTTGTTACAGGAACAGCAAAGCAGGGCACAAACAATCCAGGAGGATCCTGGAATGTGTTGATGGTAACATCCTTTTCCAACTGATAGAGGAGCAAACGAGAAGAGGTGCCATGCTGGATATTGTTCTCACCAACAAGAATGGGCTGGTAGGGGATATGAATTTCAAGGGCAGCCTAGACTGTGCTCACCATGAAATGGTGGACTTCACAGCATGCTCATTAACCCGGACATGAGGAGACCAGACTTTGACCTCTTCAAGGACCTGCTTGTCAGAGTCCCATGGGACAGAGCCCTGGACAGAAGAGGGGCCCAAGATAGCTGGTTAGTTCTCAAGAATCACCTCCTCTAAGATTTGGAGAGATGCATCCTAGCAAAGAAGTCAGGCAAAACCACCCAGAGGCAGGTATGGATGACAAAGGAGCTCCTGGGCAAGCCCAAATGCAAAAAGGAGTCTACAGAAGGTGTAAGCATGGGCAGGTAGCCTAGGCGAAATACAGAGAAACTGTCTGAGAAGACAGGGATCAGCTTAGGAAAGCTAAACCCCTGATAGAATTAAATCTGCCCAGGGATACAAACTGCAACAGTGAAAGTTTCTATAGGTATGGCAGTGAGAAAAGGAAGATGCGGGAAAACATGGGCATTCAGTTCTGGAATGAAAAGGGAGAGCTGCTTACCTGAAATGTAGAGAAGACCAAGGTATTCACAATTTTTTTCTTCAGTCTTTACCAGTAAAGTAAAAATGTGGCTCTAGCCACACTGCTCAGATAACAGAAGGCAAAGGCAGGGACTGGGAGAATGAATAACAACCCACTGTAGGAGAAGATCAGCTTTGAGAATATCTGTATAACCTGAAGGTGCACAACTCCATGGGACCTGGCAAGATGCATCCATGTCTCCTGTTGGATGAAAGGCCTAAGGAACTCTCTGTCGTATTTGAGAAGCTGTGGCAGTTGGTAAAATTCCCACTAACTGGAACAGGGGAAACATAACCCCCATTTTTCAAAAGGGAAGAAAGAAACATGTGGGAAACTCTCAGCCTCACCTCTGTTCCCGGAAAGACCATGGAATAGAACTCCCTGGAAAATTTTTCAGCGGCACATGAAAAATAAGGAGGTGATTGGTGACATCCAATATGGCTTCACTTCACAGGGAAGTAAGGGAAGAAACAGATATCATCTGCCTGCACCTGTACAAAACATTTGGCACTGTCCCACATGACATCCTTGCCTATCAGCTGGAGAGGTATGGATTTGATGCACGTACCACTCAGTGAATAAGGAATTGGCTGGATGGTTGCGATGAGAGGCTTTGGTCAATGCCTCAAAGTTCAAATGGAGGTCAGTGACAAGTGGCACTTCTCTGGGGGTTCATATTGGTACCAGCACTGTTTAATGTCCTTGCTGGCAACAGGGACAACACCTTCAGCAAGTCTACCACCAACACCAAGCTATGTGGTGCGCTGATATGCTTTAAAGAAGTGATGCCACACAGAGGGAACTTGACAGGTTTGAGAGGTGGGCCAAAGCAAACTGCATGAAGTTCAAAAAATGCTGGATGAAAAGCTCAGCATGAGATGGCAATGTGTGCTTGCAGACCAGAAGGCTAACCATATTCTGGGTTGCATCAAAAAGCAACATGACCTGCAGGTCAAGGAAGGTGGCTCTGCCCCTCCCCTCTCATGAGACCCCACCTTCAGTGCTGAGTCCAGCTCTGGACCTCCAACATAGGAAGGATAAGAAGCTGTCAGAGTAAGTCCAGAGGAGGGCCACAAAGATGATCAGAGGGCTGGAGCACCTCTCCTGTGAAAAGACAGGCTTAGACAGTTGGGCTTGTTCAGCCTGGAGAAGAGAAGGCTTCAGGGAGATTTTATTTCAGCTTTCTGTTACCTAAAGGGGGCCTACAGACCCTCTTCAAGAGAGAGATTCTTTATCAGGGAGTGAAATGATAGGATGAGAGGTAATGGATTTAAGGTGAGGGAGGGCAGATTTACATTAGATATAAGGAAGACACTATGTCATTGTGGTAAAGGAAGAGGTTGTCCAGGGAAATTGAGGCTGTTTCCTCTCTGGAAGAATTAAAGGCCAGGTTGGATGAGGCTTTGGGACACCTGGTCTAGTGGAGGATGTCCATGTCCATGTCAGGAGTGATGGAACTAGAGGGTTTTCAGGTCGCTTCCAATCCACACCATTCTACCATTGCATAATTCCCTTTGGCTAGCCTGGGTCTGCTGTCCTGGCTGTGCACCTGTCAGGCTGTGGAAAGTGGAAAAGTCCTTCATTTAGTGAAAACACTACAAAATACTTAGCAACAACTAAAAACATCTGTTAACAACATTATTCTTTTCCTGAAGTCAAAATACAGCAGTGTATCGTCTACAGGAATGGAAATTATCTCAGCCTAAAGGACAGCATCTTTTTCTCTGTGTACTCAGTAGAATGGTTTGAGTTTTGTTTGGTTGGGTTTTTTTCTATGTACCCATTATTTGGTTGTTATTATTCATTTTGGCTTTGAGCTACCTCCTCCAAAATTATAAATTAAAGACAACTTTTAATATGAGTAAATATTTATTAATAATATACCTTTGGAATTTTTTGCCTACATGGGCAATTTTTAGTAATAGTAATCTTAGTTCTGTTTGCTGGCATGATCGCACTTCATCTTTATCTATTAAGATCTAGATATTTCAGAACAAGGTCAAATATTTCAGGCTAAAAGTGATAAAATTACCATAACTGTGCTAAACATCAGTAAATACCTAAAGGGCTATATCAACCTTTTAGAGAAAGAAGGGAAGTTCTTCCAAAATTCCTAGAGATTACATTACCTATAGCTAAACATTTTCATCTCTTGTAGTGCAGAATTTATATGCTTTTTTTAGTCTCTCTATATAATTTCCTGGAAAGTACCTTAAACCTTTAAGTCTTTGTTCAGTAGTGCCAGGGAACTGAAATTGAGTACAATGGCCTCTATTATTTTGATTGTTACCAAATTAAATGAAATTTGAATCACCTTCTTTTTGTTCTAATTCAAGGGCTATGTTTTAAGAGAGTTTAGATTAAGCTAAATCTCATTTAAGAAAAGTAAATGTTTCAAGAAAAGGAAATTTGTGCACTAAATAATGAAAATTAACAATAAGGAACCTTTTATTCCTTATTTTGACAGTCATTAACAAAAAACTTATTTTAGTCAAAAGCAGATTATCCAGTCAACGGCAAGCTAGTCTGAACTCCTAGCCCTCAACAGAATTTGATTTTTTAAATGTAATGCAAAGATTCACAAGTTTCAATCCACATTACATTTGTAATGGAAAGTAGAGAATGTATCTGAAGTGATATGTACTGACATATGAGGCTGACCTCCCTATCACAACATCCTTTTCCTCTATTCTTTCCTGCGGTGTCAGAACTCATTTAAAAGAAAGCTGACTTTATAAAATTTGTTGTTTGTTTGGGGTTTTTTTATTCTAGAAGCAGTGTAGCTTCTCCTTATACAGTTTAACAATGTTGTCCTAGAAAGAACAATAAGAAGAATGGGAACAAGAAGATTTATGGAAGGACCTTGAACTTTTCCACTGGTATCTCATCACCTATAGATGTTGTGGTTAGAGTTGGAAGTCTGGGGTTATCTCTGAGAACACAGACAGCTAAAAATATCTATGGAAGAAACATTATAATAATCTTAAAATATTTCTGATAAATAGTGGGCAGGATAATCCAAACTATAGAAAAATGGATTTTTACATTTCCAATACAGTAGTTTTATTTTATGAATTGTAATTTACTTGAGATTGATTAATAGTTCTGTCAGCAACTAAACATTAAAAATGTAAAATGTCTCTTTTTTCTTTAGTTTGGGGCCTCATGAGGGCCATTTTTTTCTCTTTTCTTTTTCTGTTCTTACATGTTTCTTTCAGGAGTTCCCCAGTCTTTAAAGGCTTCAAGCAAGATTTTAATGTAAATTATAAAAAAAATCATCACATTAAAATCTGCATAGTCTATTTGGAGTCAGAAGAGGATATGTCTAGAACTTATTATGGGGATACACAATATTTTAGTCATCGTAGATGACATTTAGTCCTATGTCACTGTCACTTTTACAAATAATATTGTTAAAAATAAAACCTTTAGCTATTAGATGCCTGAAAGAAAACTGAAGTTTCACTGTCTTCCAAAGGTTCCTAATTTTTGCCTGCAGAAACAAGTTTTTATGGTCACATTAGGAAAATTAGAAGAAAAAGAAGCCCGTTAAAGGGAGAAAGTGCAAGAAAATCACCTACTTAAAGTGACCATTTTTAAAAATGTGACACTTGAAAATGCTTTGCTTTATGTTTTCAGGAAAACTTTTTTATGAAGTCTCTGAATTCTAATTTTGTATTCATTTCACTACCCTGTATTTTCCTTTGTTACTTGTATTCATTTACTCTTAGTACTTTGGGAAGAAACATTAGCATTAAATCTCAACACATGTTAAAAGTACTGGAAAAAAAAATCTAAAACCAAGATATCCATTTTCTTAGCACATCTAAGCTCTTCAGAATTAATAAGATTTCTTATTTCATCTCTTAACATATTGTTTCTCTAGAAACAAGGTTTTTTTTTCTCTTTTTTTTTTTTTTTTTTAGGAAGAGAGTGGCATTTGTGGAATTATGGTCTGAACACTCTTGGGGTACCATCAATTCTAACAGAGCAATCTATCCTCCCATAGGCAAATTTCTCTTAACCATGAATAATTTATAAACAGATTAATCCCTAGGTGTTTAAAAAGGAAATTGTCAGAAGTTAGAAGCCTCATATCCAGGCAAATATATTATAGAAATTTAACCTTAGGATATTATTTTTATTGTGTGATCTAATGCTTGAATTTGTCTTATTTTTTTAATGGAAAATACAAGTCATATTATGAAAAAAAAATGTTGCTCCATGTGCTTCATTACTCCAGGGTTACAATAAGACTTCTTTACCCTGATTTATTCTCTATAATGAAAGGAGACAGTCTAGAGCTATAATGTCATATCACAATCTGTGAATCTGCAAAGCTTACATAATGTCAGTATCCAAAGCTGAAGAGGTATTTAGTGTGGTTAAAGGAAATTATTGTCAATGTGTCTAGGTAACATATACATTTTGTGAATTAGTCTATTAGCAATAGATCTGTTAGCCTAGACAAGTTAAGGACACTAATGCCTGTTCAGTATGGACACTCAGTTTTGATCACCCTTAATAAATTGACAGGCTAGCATACTGCCTGCTCATTTTAAAAAGTCTGCTGAGATGTTTGAGGGGACAATGCTGAATGTCTAAAATTTATTAAACAGTTTATAGTAAAAGATGTAAGAGTTCAATTTAGCAGGAAGAAAGAATTGAGGGTTGTGTTATAGTTCATAAGAAAACTTCTATGATGTCAAAAACAGGAAGCAGGCCTCTTAAGTGATAAAGATCACAGAATCAGAGAATCACAGAATGTTAGGAGTTGAAAAGGACCTCAAAAGATCATCTAGTCCAACACCCTTCCCTGAGCAGAATCACCTAGATTAAATCACACAGGAACGCATCCAGATTGGTCTTGAATGTCTCCAGAGAAGGAGACTCCACAACCTCTCTGGGCAGCCTGTTCCAGGCCTCCATCACCCTCACAGTGAAAAAGTTTTTCCTTACATTCATATGGAACTTCCTTTGCTCCAGCTTGGACCCACTGCCCCTTGTCCTATCACTGGCCAATACCAAGAAGAGCCTGGCTCCATCCTTCTGACACTCACCCCTAACATACTTATAGACATTAATGAGGTCACCCCTCAGTCTCCTCAAAGCTAAAGAGAGCAACTCAGTCCCTTGCTCTGACTTGTCTGGCCCTGTGTGGAGCCAGGAGTTGGACTTGATGATCCTTATGGGTCCCTTCCAACTCAGGAGATTCTGTGTTTCTGTGTTGCTAAGAGGACACTTAATGTTTGCGTAATGGAACATGACACAATTCTCAGGGACATGTATTTTCACTATTTTACTCCTCTGATTGCTGTATAAAGAAAACAGGAAAGATTAAAATTTTGAAAGGTACGTAGAGATTTTTCCTGTCAGGTATACCATGTGGAATGTGTCATTACTTTTTATCAAAACTTGAAAAGGTTTTTGAAATTCTCATTTTGGAAAAAGAGTCTACATTTTTAAAGTTCCGAGTACAATATTTTAATGAAGTTACTATATGTCACTGCAAGTGGACTAGTTGGCCTGTTAAGGTCCCTTCCAACCCTATGATTCTATGATTCTATGATTCTATGATTTTATGATTTTATGATTCTATGATTCTATGTTTAATAAGCAAGTAAATGGAAGGCCTAATAAAAATACATCTGCTTTCAAACAAAAGAAGTTAAAAAGAAAAAATGTAAGCTTAATGTTTTAAATTTTAAGACTTTTTAATAACTGATAAGAAAATAAAGAAGTTACCTGTCTGATGTCTAATCATTCCAGTAAGTTATCAAAATTCAGTTAAATTAGAAAGAGCAATTATAACAGCATTATAAAATAAAAATAATCACAGGAAGATTTGGTCCAAAAGGACCTTCTGGATATCACCTTGTTTCACTTATGCTCAAAACAGCAGTTCAGAATCTTGTGCAATTTTTTTTTTTAAAAGACTATAAAATTAGAACATTCTTAATTTCTCTGGGCAACCTTTTCTTTCTTTACCATCTTAAACAGTCATTCCAAAGTGCTACTTTAAGCTATTAAACTCAAATCGGTGCCTTAAATGAAGGCCTGTCCTCTTTTTAGAAGAACAGCTTTAATCACATTTTTATTTGTTTCTGTTCTTCCTTAATGGGAAAAATCGTGGCATTTGCTTTTTAACTGCTGTGGCAATATTGGGAAATATTGCTGTCCAGCTTCCATGTTTTTTTCCTAATTGAATACTTCAGTTTAGTCATCTGTAAAATATCTATAATAAAGCACTTTCCTCCCTCACAGGGGTGTTGTAAGGTTTAATGAGATAATAATGTGCAATACTCAAGACCTTCAAATAATAGATCACATGTAAGTGAAAAGCATTAATTATTATTATTCCTTTCCCTCAGACATACTTTAAATTCAAACTTTGTCAGCATGAGGATGTTCAGATTATTTTTACCAACTTTGGCTTGCTAAGATATTTGTTCAGCAGTGTACTATGGGTCTCATATTTCTCACCTAGATTTATTTAGTTTTTTAGAGTTATTGCATCACCAATGTTTTATAATAAATTGGGGAGGGGGAGGGAAACAACACAACAAAACCAGAATACTCATTATAAAATTACCATTGTAGTATGTCCCAGATGATTCCCTGGCTGTGCACCAACACAACAGTTTAGGGTCTCAGCCTCGCCATGGCCTGAACTGGGTGTTGTTGCTTAAATCCCAGCTGATGACTGCAACCTTCCCTGCTATACCCCCAGCTCTGGGGTTATTTTATACACTGCAGATTGACTTACATCCACTCCAGGTGGGCCTAGATAAAAGTAAAACAGACTGGCTGCTTCCATAGTTCTTGGCCATGGTTTTTGGTTTTTTGTTTTTTTTTTTGAATGATGTGTATAAGAAATAACTGTCAGTTCAAATTGTCTAACAGACATAAAAGTTGTGTTATAGCCCACAAAACATTGGTAGCCTGCAGGTTGAATTTGGAATGAGAACTTTTAAGTCTCATCTGCCACTGGGAAGAAGAGTTCAAGGAATATGAATAAAATGAGATTGGTGGGAATATGATTTCTAGTATTTCCCCATTTCTCATTAAATGCTCTGCAGGTTAAACAAAAAAAA
>VXBZ01001927.1:64408-146419 GCA_013399135.1 Heliornis fulica | reverse complement strand
AGGAAGTGATTCTGTGAACTTGAAACTGCTGTCCCTGACAGCATCATGGAATCACTTGGGTTGGAAGAGACCTTTAGAGTCATCAAATCCAACCATGGAATGACGCTGCATTCTCCACCTCTAGACCATGTCCTCAAGCACATGTTGAAGTGTTCAGAGCCAACAGTAACTCACATGTTCTGATTTCAAGGCATGCATAGTTAGGAAGGGCAGCAGAAAAGTCATGTTTTTTTTACCCCAGTGTGTAGTGAACCTATTGTAAGACCAGGGAAAAGAATGTGGTACAAACAATTTTCAAAATTTATTTTTAATATTATCAAAATTTTCTTTTTTGTTGTTGTGTATTTTAGCTATTTAGAATCCTGTTCTTGTGCTTGAGTGCTCTCTTTCCCTTCCTCCACCCCAATTCCCAGCCCTTGTCAAGCAAAGAGTTATTTATTCTGTATGACATACAACATCCTGTTGTCAAACAAATAAATACAACTGAAGAACTGGTACTTAAAACTAAACTGTCTATCAAAAATATTATTTGTTTCATTTAAAAGGTTGCAGGCCTATTATCAATCCCCAGCATTTAATTTATGCTGAAGTTTCTTATAAAATATATATGTATTAAATCATTTTCAGTGAATTAAAAAACTCATTTTAACTGGTTAGGAATATATACAAGTGTACAGCAATGCATAACATGTATAAGCACAGCTTGTAGAAGACTGTACTATTCTTAGGGGATTTATATTCACTCTTCCTTTTTTCTAGCTGTTTAAAGGGGGGGGTAATTAAGTAGTGGAAAGTATTTCCATCATTTTCATTATGCTTCATATCTTCAAAGCAAAACAAGAGACATTTAGAAAATGGATCTTCTGAAGCAAAGAAAATTACAAGAGTATTAGATGGACCAAAAAACAAATCACACAGTATAAGTGATATCACATTTGGAGGCTCATTCACATGTTCACAGCATGAAGAAGTCATGATAAGAAAAGCAGTTAACCATCCTTCCCTTTTTCTCAGTACTAGAATATTAGAAAATCACAAGCCATTATCAAGTATATAAATGCCGTGAAACCACATATTTTTACACATATCATTGCATAGATTTTGTACTAAAATACTAAATTCTAAAACATTTAATGCATTTCTATTTGTGTAAAACTGTACCAAAGTATTTCTTTCTCTATATCCCAGATTTCCTAACTCTTTCTATATATCAAAAACATCAAGCCTCTCTACCTACTCATATTTGTCACTTCAAATACTCAAAAAAATCTGATTAACTACACATATTGCCATGCAGCCCAAAATTACATGCTCATTCAGTAAGGTGCTGATTTTATTTTCAGATATTGTACAGGGACAAGAATCTTATGCTGGGAAGATAATTATTGTGTTATATAGCAGAGTGAGTTAGTCAGACTGGGTTTTGACCAAACCCAAAATACAACCGTAAATTGGGATAAGAAAATTTTGTGGAGTTTTACAATTATCACTTATGTAGATATTTTTAGCTACCAAGAAGACTTCCTATTGTGTTTTCTACATTCAGATTCAATGAATCTCAACTGAATTGACTTTGTAACTGCACCGCATGAGTATACTTAAGTGTTCATTGGTCTATTAAAATTGCCCTGGAGCTTTCTTGAAGTGGATATAAAGTCCAAATAGCAGCTGAAAGACACAATGGGAAACTAACTTTGAAACAAAGCTAAGTGCTTTGTTTCAAAACAAAGCGTAGCTTTGCTGTGCTTCCGATCGTGTTTACAGTGAGATTGAAGAGTATATTTGAGAGTAAAATGATAGGATATTGTTCATAGTTTCCAAATGGCCATTCATTCATTCATTCATTCTGTTGGATATAATATATCAGGAAAACCTCTCACGATTATCAGCACCTCAGTCTTTTCTGTAGAGATAAACCTGTTTGAGGATGATCTCTTGGCTTCCTTGAAAGTTTGCAGCTCTCTTGACTTTCTATATCTTGGCACAAACCATAAGTTTCATGGCTGGTATTACTTTTCTACATAAAACTACTATAGAAGCATGTAATTAATGAAATTTTGGGGCAAGATATTGCAAGAAAATGTAGGACAAGTTGTATCTGACCTGCTATCTGACCACTTCTATTTCATCTTGAATTGCAGATACAGTGGGCTAGATTCTGCTGCACTTATACATACAACACTTTATTTTATGTAGCATCCCTTCAGTTTCATATGGCATTTGACACAGGAAGGTCTTTACTGTAGGTGTAATAAACTCTATCAGTAAAATTAAATTTTAAAAGGGCTACCTTGTAAACTCTTTTTTTTTTCAAACTATGCATTTGACCTGCTGTTGCATGATTGCTACGGGTAACTTAGAAATCAAATCTGTGCTCACATTTCTAAGAAAGGTTCAGCATTTGCAAAAGCATTCCAGGGGAATGAGCAACTGTTGCACAGAGCATCCTTATCACCACAAAAGTTCCTAAACATCCTCATTTTTGAAGAGTTCCAAGGCTGCCTCAAAAGTCAGTGAAGTCAGAGGAGTCTGTTGTGTCTGGCATTAAGACAGCACACACAGATGATGGAGCGAAGTGGAGACATCGTGACTAAACTCTGTAATGCTGGAGCTTGAAGGTTAAATGGAACTAACAAACTACAGGTTTGTCACCCTGAGCCAATGACCTGTCATGAATTTGACAAAATGCTTTCTGCTAGTAAACTGTGCTCATTATAATGTCATTATAATACAAAACCACACCTCCATCCCAAAAGCTACCTGCCTTCAAAGTGTGACCACTCCTCACTAAGCATCTGCTCTGAATTTTGTTAGTCTGTACCTTTAAATGTGAAGTGTGAGAATTTAAACCAATCACTGTAAAGCTTTGTATGACTAGAGTCACTCAAGCTCCACCTTAGATAAGAAATAACATAAAATTAGCTTACAGGAGAGGGGTCCTTAGGGAAGATACCATCACATCAGGGAAGATACCATCATGTACGGGACAATATCATCACATACCATCCTGATTTCTAGGACCTGCCGATGGGCCAAGCCTCTCTTCCCCTATATTGGAACTCCTTTGGGTGAGATTCAAACACTTAGTGACACTAAGTGCCTTCTAGGGAAACTTAGAAATCTTTATAGTTACTATATAGCTTAGATACCATATATTTTTATAACTCGTTATTAGTTAAGATCTTTCACATTTATGACTGCTTTGCACTCAGTGTATTCATCACCAGAAATCCAAAGAATCTGTGAGTCTGTTGCTGCAATAAGCTGCCTTTTGTCCAGCTAGTCATACTAATTCTCACTGAACATGTCCCAGCTCTGTTGAAACGGCTGTGGTAGTTCAATAACTACTGGAAAAGTACTAAAGGCTGAAGGTGCCTTTTGATACCCGTGCATCTGAATTGTGGTAGTTCCGTATCAAGGGGTGCGACTGGACCTATAGTGACAAATTTGGTATAGCCCTTTGACTCAACAGATGTGTCCAAGAAGGCCAGTGGCATCCTGGGGTGTATTAGAAGGGGCGTGGTCAGTAGGTCAAGAGAGGTCCTCTTTCCCCTCTACTCCGCCCTGGTGAGACCTCACCTGGAGTATTGTGTCCAGTTCTGGGCCCCTCAGTTCAGGAACAACATACAACTCCTTGAGAGAGTCCAGCGCAGGGCAACTAAGAAGATTAAGGGAGTGGAACATCTTCCTTATGAGGACAGGCTGAGGGATCTGGGTCTCTTCAGTTTGGAGAAGAGGAGACTGAGGGGAGACCTCACTAACGTTTACAAATATGTAAAGGGTGAGTGTCAGGAGGATGGATCCAGGCTCTTCTTGGTGTTGGTTAGTGATAGAACAAGGGGAAAAGGTTCCAAACTGGAACATAGAAAGTTCCATCTTAATATAAGGAGGAATTTTTTCACTGTGAGGGTGACGGATCAGTGGAACAGGCTGCCTAGAGAGGTTGTGGAGTCTCCTCTGGGGATATTCAAGACCAATCTGGACATATTCCTATGTGATCTACTCTAGATGATCCTGCTTGGGCAGGGGGGTTGGACTTGATGATCTTTTGAGGTCTCTTCCAGCTTCTAATATTCTGTGATTCTGTAAAGCTTCTAGGATTTCACCAGTGGAGCAAACACCAACCCCATTCAAAGTTAAGGCACAGAGCTAAAAAAAAGAAAGATATTAATAGATGTCAGCTATTTATTTCTCTGAGGTAAATTAATTTTTTTTTTACCCTGAAAACTGGATATGAATCATCGTCTTTTGGTAAGCAGTCAGAGCTTCAGAATATGTACCTGGTTTTCTCTCACAAAGGAATGATTTTCATATTAATCTTAGAAAACATAGGAATCCTGCCTTGATTAATTTAAACTCAGCTAACTTGACTAGGTTTATCTTCTTTTACCATTGTACAAGTGAAAACNATATATAAAATTTTCATATTAATTTTGCTTAATTTTTCTGCTTGTAAATCAATTCTTGCTTTGCTATAGTCTTATGTTTGAAAACAATCAGATGTATGCTGCTTTATTCTCTGTGCTGGCTTCACAGAATAGACTACAGGATAAATTGTGACTTACACAGGTAATTGTGACTTACACAGTAAAGAAAATGTAAGCCATAATCTGATCAAGGTATGAAAAAAATAAGATATAAGAAGAGACTCAAATTGTGGTTTTTACATCTCAATTAGTAAATGGTCAAGATTATTGTTTAGGTTTTTTTAGAATCTTCAACTGAATTCTGAAGAGAAAAATACCATTTATCAGCAATATAGGTCCTCTCCAGGAAGTTCAGTAATACCACTTAAAATGAAAAGGTTAATTTCAAACACAATTTGCAGCATATGATGGCAAGGAGTAGTTCTCACTGTGTGAGCTTTCAGAATGATTCACCTTGCAAATTGGATTAACTTTTTCAATAACCGTTTCAAAGTAAGCCCAAGAGCAGTTTATAAAATGAAGACTTTTAACACAAAAGGAGAGATGTGATTGTAAAATAAGGACTAATGTTTATTTATACAAGATAGAATGCATATATAGGTCTATATTCAAGGAATGCTGAACTTAAAGTCTATTTTTCTTTCAACGTAATTCAAAGACATTGGAATTGGACAATGGAACACTCTCAAGTTGTAAGTCTAATTACCATGAGGACTATCTGGAATCTTCCTGTCAAAAGTCTATTCATTAATTCCTGTCTGGCTTGTAGAAGCCAGCATTTCATAGAAATATCTTGAATTCAACAAACTTCTGTCTAATTATTGTGGAATTCACCTGGGATGAATTTGCTGGGATCCAGATCTTTCAAAAACTGTGAATTGAACTTCCAGGTCTTCCAGGAGCCCTAACAAGGATTCCAAGGACTGGCAGCCCTGGATGACCTTGAAAAAAATCTCATCTGACAATCAGTAACCACCTGGTTTTGCTTTACATTGGAGTGGAAAACTTCAGCCTCTAGTACTTTTTACTGTCTGAAATGAAAAAGTATATAAATTTAATTTGGAAATGGTGATAGAACAGCAGTGTATTTTATCTTGTCAGCATCATGGACAGTTATTTCCCAAATTATTATTTTTCAGACTTTCCATTCCATAGGAGGTTTTAAAATTGGTTCATATCCTGAGATGATCTAAGATATAGTGTGACCCAACTCTGTTTATCAGCTCTCAACCTGCTTCCTGCTCAGGTCTTCTGCACACCCACACTGCTGCCTGAAACATCAGCTGCTTGTCTAGAACACCGCAGGTTTGCAAAAACAGCCCCATTTAAATGACTAAGACACTTATTATTATTTTCTAATAACACATAAATTATGTCCATGACTACTGTTGTATCATTAAATGTGTTCCCTTATGGCTAGAAGCCTCAGTTGTGTGAGGGAACATCCTGACTTATATGTGAGGGCAAAAAAATACAAGTGAGTGAGAAGCAGAGTTTACCAAGTCACACAACAGCCCAGAAGTAGCATCTGTGCAGTACGCCACCCTGGCTCTGTGGCCCATCTGGGCTTGTGTGACTTTGCTTTATATGGTTCTCCTTCTCGTGAAACTCCAGGTTTGTAATTCTACTGGCCTAAAAACTGGAGATTTACTTAGCCAACCTACAGATTTCAAGGAATTCTCCAGAACAAATGGCATCCTGCTTGGGCTTTTCAGTGCTGTTGCTTTTCACAACTATTACTAACTTGGCAAGGCTTCTGATTTTAACTGTTGAAGCTGACATCTGACATTTGTTCTCAGCATGAACAAGAAACAGACTTTCTCTGGCATATTATTCACAAAATGTTCTTGAGCTTCTCTTTTAGAAAGGCTATTCCACATGGAACTTACTTCATAACCACTAGATTTTTAAATGTTTTTTATGCATTTTAAATATAAAAAGAATAAACTACATGCCTGTAGCAGCAGTTGATATTTAAAAAATACGTTATCTCATCACGGTATGTGTCCTGAATTCTGTTCAAAATTTGGTGTGTGTATGATTTTGTTGGAATTGGTGTAGCCAGAATAGGACAGTAATTCCATACATATCAATAGGTATAAACATTATAGAGTTTCATTTTAAAAAATACGATATTTTTTAACAGTGGAAATACTTGTTAAAGTATCATTACTGTTATATTATTGCAATCATTATAGATGGTAATTTTCAGTTATGCAAATATAGAGCTGGAAGTATAAAATGTCAGGATTGTCAGAATGTCAGGATTTATATCCCGATAATCTTCCTTGTCTTCTCTTTCATGTTCCAGCCTGATAGAAAACTGCTTCCCTATGGATGTTTTGTTATCACTTGTGGAGTAAATTGTGGAATAATTTTATTTATCTCACTGAATTATTTGTTGAAATCTATCCAAAATTGTTCTCTTGAAATGCTTAATTCTAATGCAACATCTGATCCAAAGCTTTGGTGTAACCTTCCATATCACACAGGTGAAACCATGCAGCATAAGTAATGAAGGGGAAAAATTCATGTTTAATTTGTTGAAAACAAAACCAGCATATGTTACAAAAAGAAGCAACTATTAAGAGAAAAGTCAATTGGGTTTTCCTAAATAAAAGGAAAACCCAATTTCCTGTGTAAGCAAATCAGGATTGAATTGCATATCTACAAAATTACTTCAAAATTTGCTTTTTAATCTTTCATCAAAAAATAATATAAGAAAAGCGTTTCAGCTTTTCTGCACAAAGATGGAAATAGTCCACATCTTCTTTGGATATCACAACATTCTACAGTTGACACCAAATGAGTCTGTTCAAAAATTTGGAGTATGGATATCACAGCATGATATTCCTTACAGCTTAATTTAGACTTCTTAGAAGTCTCTTCATGGATCTTTGTGTAGTGTGTGTAGATACCCCATCCCAGGAAGCATTCAAGGTCATGTTGGATGGGGTTATGAGAAACCTTATCTAGTTGAAGCAATCTCTGCTCATCACAGGGTGGGGTTGGACAAGATGACCTTCAAAGATTCCTTCTAAACCAAACTATCCTATAGTTCTGTGACACTATGATCCTGCAGAACATGAAGCATGGTCAGCAAGTCAAGGGAAGGGATTCTCCCCCCTTTCTATGCACTTGTGTGACCACACATGGAGTACTGCATCCAGCTCTGGGGTCCTTTGCACAAGAAACGCATGGAGCTGTTAAAGCAAGACCAGTTGAGTGCCACAAAGACATTCAGAGGACTGAAATACCTCTCCTGTGAAGACAGGCTGAGTGAGATGGACTTGTTCAGCTGGAGAAGAGATGGCTTTAGGGATGCCTTATTGTGGCATTCCAATATTTAAAGGGGGTTTATAAGAAAGACGGTGATGTTATACAAGGGCTTGTAGTGGTAAGACAAGGGGCAACACATTTAAACTGAAAGACAGTAGGTTTACATTAGATGTAAGGAAGAAATCTTTTATGGTGAGGATGGTGAGACTCTAGAAGAATTTTCCCAGAGAAGCTGTGGCTGCCCCCTCCCTGGCAGTGTTCAAGGCCACGTTGGATGGGGTTTTGGGCAACCTGGTCTAGTGGAGGGTGTCCCTGCCCATGGCAGGGGTGTTGAGCTAGATGTGCTTTAAAGGCCCCTTCCATCCAAACCGTTCTGTGATTCTACTAGCAATAGCTAGGCATTGTATAAATACTTTAATTATCCATTATTAGAACATTTTTTCTTCCATTCAATTTGTCCTTGTTTTTCTTTCTCTTCAAATTACATTTGAATTTTAAAGGCTTAAACACAAATTTTCTATTGCATGTACTAGAAGCATTTTATGTGTGATACAATTTCTTCTCTGTGTGAAAATAGACCATTTAAAACTATGTAAAATAATTCAGGACATTACACACACTTTGCAGAGGTAGAAATTACTATAAAAGCTTTTAAGAAATAGATAATCAATTTCCATTGGTGCTGAAAAAGATTTTGTCTGCAAAGACTTTGCTAAGGAGCACTCAGGCTTTGTTAGGTGAAAAAGCAAGACTGCTTAATAGTAATTGCTAGATATCATGATAGCTATAGCAGCAAACAAGTTTGCATGATTCTGAATTGAGGACAAAGAGCTAAGGAGTAAATTCATTAATTCATTAATTTCTGTTAAAGGCAATTTTCAATGTTTACGAAGTATACTTTGTATGTATACATACAGTTTTGTGTTTATTTTTTGGAAGCATGGAGGATTTTTTGGCATTAGTGCTCTAATTCTTTGTGAAGAATGGATTAAGTCAAGGGTCTGAAAGGGTATGCTTGATCACAAGTGTAGACCAACAGGCATTGTGTTCCTAAATCTGTGTCACATTGGTAATGCTGAGTAGTGTTACTCTTAATTCCTTTCAACTGTATCTCTTTTTGCCATAAACATCTGTTTATGATCACTGTACTATGTCCCATGTCCTGAACACCTTAAAATTGGGGGTAGCATCCAGTTTGATAAACTGCATACCTAAAGTTAGGTAAACAAATTGTCTTGACAGACCCTTTCAAGAAAAAAAAAAACACCTGTTTTCAGAGACTATATTACAAATGTAGGCACTAACTTATAAGGACTGATTCACCACACTGAAAATTTAAGTACAGTCTAGATTGCACTTTGGTTTACAACATAGTCCCTTCTGTTATTCACGATTTAAAGATTTCTTAATTAAGAGATTATTCCAGGCCAGTGTGCAGAATTAAAGTACCAAGTCCTGTATTCAGCACCAAAAATTGTAATCTTAGCCTTCATTTCATCTTTTTCCTTTTTGTTACCAAAAATTATTTTATCTTGTGATGAGACTGTGTTACTTTTCCTTGAGGAAACAAAGGTTTCACAGTGTGTGCACTGATCTGACCTTTCTGTCTGTGCAGTATTATTTCTGGTTGTGTGCTCTCTCTCAGCTCTCCATGCAGATTGCAGTACAATTTGTCAACTCACAGATTTTTCTGAAAATTGTGCTAATTTGTTTCCTATTTTTACATAGCTACACCTTCACAGATATAATACTCAAAATATCAGTGATCATCAATGTAGTTAAAAGGCAAATACCACAATGCAGACAAAAGTATCTAGAACTGTATTTCTAGTGAAAAAATATTCTTTGTATTTTTTTTTCTGATAAAAGAAAATGCAATAAAATGCAACAGTTTTTTTTTTTTTTCAGGGGAAAAGAAATAGAAATTTTCAGGAATAGTAACAGATATCATCACAGCAACTCTGGAAGTGAGTCAAAAAATGTAATCTTAAAGAAGCAGTCTGGAAGGTGTACACATAGCCACTTAGATGAGAAATACATAAATGAGAAGATTAAGCTGACCCAGAACAGCAGATAAGTCAAGTGAGAGTGATGGTCTAAGGAGAGATAAATTTTCTGCTGAATGTTCCTGATGGTGCCTTGCTGTCTGTTAACAATCCTTAAAAATTCCTCATCATATATGAATATAAACTTTACTTTCTATTTTATTCTATTTTTAATCATGAGAGGAAGTGATAACGAAGAAATGCTATACAGAATTTTATGCCAGAAGGTATGATCAAAACATCTGTTCCCACTTCCATATAGCAGGCTTTTATCTTCCTCCCACCTCTCTATATTAATCATTAAGATTTAGCATATTGGTCCCCTGGTAAAGTTGTAGGGGTCCATTTATGAAAAGAAAATTTATGGATAAAAAAAAAAAAAGTTTTAGAACCCTTAAATGGTATAAAAAGGTTAAAAGGAAAATATTCATTTGAAGTGATAACAAAAATTTCAAAAAGCTAGTATAAGAGAATTGCCAAATTTTTAGGTCCCTGACAATCTGACATAGGGCAGAATTCCTTCTCAAAGATAAATTCAGTGATCAACCTGACCACTAGTATGTGAGCAGGATATACTTGGGTACAGGAACAGATATTTTTACTCCCTGTAAACTATCCCGTCTAGCCCGCATTGTATTTAGCTTCAGCTAACACAGATTTCTGTAGATATTTTGATCATAGCTAGAGAACAGATGGCTGCGAATGAGCCCTGTGCAGGCAATCAGCAAACTAGTGGCTTTGGCTGGATGGGTATTTTGATGTCACCCTTCTTCCCTCCAGCTTGCAGAGCAAATTGTATCAGATAGAATGGCTGGTACCGCTTCCCCAAATAAGTCTGTGGACCACAGAATTATCACAGCAGGTTGATTTTCTCACTAAGCAAAAAAGTGAATGTTTCAAGGAGGAGCTACAGAACAGTCAGATCTGAAGCTCCTTCCGAGGACAGAGTGGAATGACAGTGGAGCAGCTTGGCAAATTGTTTCACTATAAAAATACCACTTGGCTGATTACATGGAGTAAAGCATACGCGTCAGTGAGCTTTAGCCTTAGTTCTGACACCTTCCTGGAGGCATGGGTTACCTACTCTCTGTTTTGATTTCCCCAGCGGTAAAATAGAGACTGCACAACTTCAAGACAGTCTGCTAATTCTTAGTTCTGCCAAAAACACATAGGAAGGCCTCAATCCGTAAACCTCTAGCAAACAACCGCTGACTATTCAAGGCCTTCTGTCAAGCAAACATTCTGACAATATAACAGAAATGTGAGGTTAGTCAATTCTTTTGACAGCTTATTCTGTTTCATCAATTATTTCTTTATTCTTTTTTATCATTTCCTCCCCCGTCTTATAATTAATCTAAGTAAATCTAACTAAAGAATATCTGATTCATTTGACTGAGCGTCTGTTATCCAGACAGTTAAATGGTAGAAAGGATGTCAAAATGTCTGCAACTAGGGCTGAGGCGTCATGCATTAATAGTGATGCCTGTCAGTGATCTTCCATATGGGAACATGATATGTACAAAGCTCTTGCTGTTACTTTGGATTTCATTTTTTTCAATGAGGTCAGCATGTCTGGCCTTTTGCAACCTTGCCTTATTTTCAGAAATGTTGGGGTTTTTTTCTTTAATATTTTAAAAAATATTTTGAAATGGATTTATCTTGGGAGTCTGTGTAATATAACCAAACATGAATTAACATGCCTTTAACTCATTATCCATGGATTTATGGAAAAAATCAATAAATTTATCATAGAATACCAGGTTGGAAGGAAGGGACTGTAAGGACCATCCGGTCCAACCTCTCGGTGAAACCTCCATTTAGACAAAAGCTCCACCTGTTAAAGATGGCTTAACACCTTGTCCAGCCAAATCTTGAAAGTGTTCCATGTTGAGGAACCAACCACCTCCCTGGGGACATTAGTCCAAGGGCTGATTATTCTCATTGGGAAAGATTTTCTTTTTGCATCCAGTCAGAATCTCTCCAGGAATAACTTGCGTTCATTATCCCTCATCTTTCCATTTGCTCCTTGTAAAAAGGGAGTTTCCATCTTTTTCAGGGCCACCCTTTAAGTACTGGAACATGGTCATGAGGTCCCTCCAAGCCTTCTTTTCTCAAAGCTGAGCAAACCCAGTTCTCTCAACCTTTCCTCATAAGGCAGGCTTCCCAGTCCTTTGGTCATCCTGGTGGCCATCCTCTGGACCCTCTCCAGCCTGGTCACATCTTTTTATATAGTGGGGACCAAAACTGTATTCCAGGTGTGGCCTGACAAGCACTGACTAGAATGGAATAATGACTTTATCTCTGCTGGTGATGCCCTTGTAAATGCAGCCCAGCATCATGTTGCTTTTCTTTGCTACTGCTGCACACTGTTCACTCATATTGAGCTTGTCCAGCAGAACTTCTAGGTTGCTCTCCACACATCTTCTCCCCAGCCAGGTGAATCCTAGCCTGTGCTGCACTACTGGATGATACTTTCCCAGGCAAAAGACTTTACACATGTCCTTGTTAACTTCATAATGTTTTTGTTAGCCTATTCTTCAAGACTATCTAGGTCTTCCTGCAGGGTAGCTCTTCCTTCCCTGTTCAGTTTGGTGTCATCCACAGACTTCATCAAGGTGCACTTCATCTCATCATCCAGATAATCTATAAAGATATTAAACAGCATTGGGCCCAATATTGATTCCTGGGGAACCTCCCTTGTGCCAGGTTGTCAGATTGAAAAAGAGCTCTTTATCTCCACCCACTGTGTGAGACCTGACATCCAGTTTCCCACCCACTGCATCAACCACTTGTCTAGACCATAACATTTTCCTAGGGGGAGGTTGTGGGGAACCATCGCAAAGGTCTTGGAGAAATTCAGGTAGACAGTGTCCACTGCTTGCCTCAGGTCAACCGAGTAGGTTACGTTGCTGTAGAAGGTTTGTCAAGCATGGCTTGTCCTTGGTTAATTTGCACTGCCTTTTCCCAATCACGTTTCATATGACTTGTGATGACCCCCAGGAGGTTTTGTTCCATCACTTTCCCAGGGATTGAAAACTGATGGCATTATATTTTTCTGGATTCTCCTTTAAACTCTTCTTATAGATGAAGGGACTCTGGCCTTCTTCCAGTATTCTGCAATGTCCCCTGATCTCTGTGACTTCTCAAAGATTATGGAGAGCAGCCTCACAATGACTTCAGCCAGCTCTCTTAACACTCTTGGGTGGATTTTGTCAGTGCCCATTGATTTTTAAGCTCCTGTAATAGTTCACATACCAACTCTTCCATCATTGACTGTGGCTCTGTGTTTGCATGGACATGGATTTTTGTTACCAAGGCCTGGGACCCAACAGTGCTGGTAAAGACATAGGTGAAGAACGTGTTGAGAATCTCTTTTCAACACTGTTGGTAACTTCTTCACCTTTACTGTTTAATGGTGGACCAATATTTTCTGTCTTTAAAGAGAAGGCACATAGCCATCCATCACAATCTCTAGTCATGTGAGCTGTCCCAATGTTTTTCAGTTACTTCTATGACAGAATTTTGACTGCGTGCAGAGCTCCAGTTCCTCATGTTTGCTCCCCAGACCATGTGCACTGATATACATATACATGAGGTGGTCTTCTGATTCACGTCTTGGGAGGCAGATAAGGAACATTGGTGCTGCTCTGCTTGGCCTGGCTTACTCCCCACTTGGTTGCAGCGGCATGAGCATTGCCACTTCAGACCCCACCTGTACAGTCCTCAGTTTAAACTCACATCTCCAAGAGTAAGTATATACTTTCTCTTTTAAAAAGTTAAAACCTGTAGGTAAATACTTTCTCTCTTTTGAAAATATAAGTTTTGAACTATAAGTGGGGTTTGTCTGTCAGAATATGTTCCAAGAGAAAATTGATGCATAGATGCTGTCCTTAGTTGGATAGTTTTAACTGACTTGGCTTAGATATTCACCATAATTTTTCCTTAATAGATTCTAAATCAGTAAGAATAATTATTTCTATAAAGAAAAAGATTCCAAAGTTCCTTTCTGTCCTTGTTTCTGATTATGTTTAATCACTCCCTGCTTTGAAACATTCAGCAGAAACAACCAGATGTTGACTCCAAGGCATCAGCTGTTCTCCCTTGTTTTTATGTTCAAGATACCCGATGCTCGGTTTGTTCAATGGCGTTCTGGGTCTTTTTCTGATGACATGGAGAACTTTCTGCTCAGTTCTGTAGATACTACCATTCTGTGAAATTCTGAGGCATGAAAATATTGGCCAAAACAAAATCTCAAAAAGAAATTATGTAATAAGGTCTATTAATTTTGTGGTAAACAGAAGAATACAAATTCAGGTAAAAATGAAAATTCAGGATAAATTGAATAAATCTACGTAATAGTTTTGATGCATCCCCTACTGTTCTTGATGATTATAATGCTTTTTATATTTTCTTTCTCTTTATTGTAATAATTTGGCCAAAATAAAGCAATCTATATGTTAAAAATCGATATTGCTTTCACTTATATGTTCCAATTCCTCAAGCCCGTAGTAGGCTGAAATTTATGGTGTCCACCCCAAACATCCCTGCTTCCTCACAGACTTCCAGACAAGACACCCTGCACTGCACTTCATTCACAGGTCACACTAAAGACCTTTCCAGATTCTTTGCTTTGTAGATATTGTCTACAATGCCAGGCCTTGCCCATGGTATCTTCAACAACCCTTAAGAATTGTCTTCTTATTATGTTCACAAGGACCAAGTCTTTGGAACTATTTTTTCCACACCTTGCTCAGTTCACCTCCCAATATGAAATGGACAATCAAGGGGGGAAAGTGCAGATATTGCTGTTTGATCAGTTTTGGACTGCTGAACAAGAGATTGTCTCAGACCAAGCCATCGCTTTTGGTATGGCCTGACCTCAACAATGGGAAGAGGACTGAGAGAAACAAAAGACATGAGAGAATGACTGTGCAGTTCCTCATTTTTTTGTGATGTCTTTCTGTATTACTCACCATTACAGCAAGAGGAGGTAGAAGGGATGTGAGGGTCCTGCCTGGCTTGCCCCCACCTTGACAGCTGTTGGTGGTGATACAGTGTGCTTTCCACTAGCTCTTTGTTCTGATCAGTAAGGTAGAGCTCATTTGTACTTTACACGTATCTTTATGTAGGAACAAACAGGTCAAGATTATCTGCAGAGAGATAACCTGTAAACCATGAGATTAACATTGTTCATTCACAGTTGTACATTGGTATCAGAGACATTCCATACAATTTATCTGAGTGTAAGTGAGCACAGACCTTCTTTCAGACCACTGTGTCTGAAGCCATCTCTTCCAATAAGATGCTCACAAGTTAATCGCCACTGCGGCTCTTGCTGTTTGCGTAGGGAAAGGGCATCTGGCAGCAGCACAGTCAGGTTCCTATCCTCTGACCTAGGCACAAATTGATGTTGGCAGGGACAGAGGGACACGGTAAATTGCTTAGCCTGCCTAATAAATCTAACTTGCATAATTTGTCAAATTAATTTATGCCACAGCACCTACTAATCACAATTTTGGCAAAGTTGCGTCACCTCCCTTCCTGATTGCAGCAGATTAGCTCCTGTTTGCACCGGGATGACCTTTGGTAGCCCTTTGCCCCAAAGCAGCCCTTTGAAATTAGTGATGTTTCACACACGTGCTCTTGGGATTTGTTCGTGACTAATCTCTGTTGTTAAATTCTTCTGTTGCACAGCCTAACCAGATGTACAAAGACATTTGACATTATATTGTGAACCCCCAGCCAACTTTATATTCAGATCAGATATGTTCATCAAACGTAGGCATTTTTTTCCCTTCAAATTGATGAAAGACATATATACCTATTTTTATAGTTGCCAGTCATTGTGACAATGCCACGATAAAATACATGCTGTTAATTAGTAGAATGCTAAATATTTGGTTAATATGAGATGAAAATTTAAATTAAATGATAATTTAAAAAAATAAAGTTATCTGAAACAGGCAAAATAACTCCATTTATAAAAAAATAATATAGTCATCCATTGACTTGAAGTAGTTGAGGGATTTTTAGAGTACTTGAGTCTTTCATGGATTGATAAAAATATTTGTTTTGACTGTGTATTAGCTAATATGCACAACCATAAACACTGAACCTTTGAAAATCTGGTACTTTGTGTGTTAAATACTTGCAGTAAACAAGTAATTAGTCATGTGGTTTATATAATTAACCACACAAATTTTAAGTGCAGCATATTAGCAACATTTAGTGTATTGTAACTCCTGATTTACTGTTAAATCAACAAAATCCATAAATACTGCATCAATGCTTTTCTGGCTATATGTATTTTGCTTGAGGCAAATCTGACAGCCTGCATATCCATACTGCAGTCATCCATTCTCTCTCCTCATATAAACAATTAACTGAAGATACATGCTCCTAGCATGGAATGAAGGAGCATAGCCATAGGTTTTTCTTTTCTTTGTTTTCTTTCATTTTTATCTTAGCATGCACATACTTAATACTTAAACTGACAAGTTTATACTCTTACTTGCAACTGATGAAGTCCACTTTTCAGTTAGTTTGCTGGATATTTTTGATTTTCCAATCTGAAACTCTTTGTGAAATGTTTTTCACCCTTGATTAGACACATTCAGTGTAGAACTAAAATGAAATGAGGAAAAAAAGAATCCCTGGCAAAGTATTTAATTAATGTTTTTACACCGTTATACAATGGGGACTTAAGCTGACTTGAATCTGAACAGGGAATGCAGAACAATGCCCTAAAACCCACAAAAAAAACCCAAAAAACAAAACAAAACATGATTATTCTAGATACTTATCTGCTACTGAGCTGTCAGGAAGAAGAAAGATCAATTCCTATAGTCTTAACATATTGATACCAGTAGAAACAAGACTAAAATAATTGAACTACTGTAACTGAAGAAATTATTGGCACTAAACATATTTTATTAAACATGAAATATCAGATTAAACATATCATTATATAAGTTGACATTTGTCACCATGTTGTAGCTATTTTAATTTTTAAGGCAATTATCTTACAAAAGTAGTAAGAGCATTGAAATGTAATTTTCTTCACATAATATTCTAGAAAACATAGAAGACTTTAGAGCTGTGTATGTATTCTTCAGTGTATCTTCTTCAAATAGAAGCAAGCTATATGCAATAGGAAATGTTGACCTTCCCAACATGTTTAATGAATGAAGGATAGATCAGTTCTTTCCATTGCAAATTCATTTAATTTGATGTCATTATCAATTAAATTGCTGATCTTACATACATAGTCTTTACTATATTATGCCTAATGAGTCATGAGAAGTTATCACAGAAGGTGTCACAAATATGAGAATATGTGGCAAACATTAGAAGTCTAGCAAAATATGGTTGGATAAGCTATCTTCTAACATTTAATTATGGAAATACCTGATTGTCTGCCAGATAACTTTATGCATAGTTATAGTTATTCTGATTATAATGCAGAACAATTCAAAATTAAAGCAGTACTTATTATGCAGAGTTTAACAAATATCTCCCAACAAAGTACTGTGTCATCTTAATGAGCTTTGGCTGTGGATTGGACTAGCTAGTGAAATCCTCACTATGGAGATCTTGGCTTGAGAAGGTTAAGATCTGAGCCAAAGACAACTTAAATCATAGAATCACAAAATCACAGAACATTAGGAGTTGTAAGGGACTTTGAAAGATCATCTAGTCCAAACCCCCTACCCGAGCAGGATCATCTAGATTAAAACAGAGGAACGCATCCAGATTGGTCTTGAATGTCTCCAGGGAAGGAGACTCCACAACCTCTCTGGGCAGCCTGTTCCAGTGCTCCGTCACCCTCACAGTGAAAAAGTTTTTCCTTACATTCACGTGGAACTTCCTATGCTCCAGCTTGGACCCACTGCCCATTGCCCTATCACTGACCATCACTGAGAAGAGCCTGGTACTTGAAGGCTGTTATAAAGTCCCACTGGAGTCTTCTCTTCTCCAAGCCGAACAAAACCAACTATCTCAGCCTGTCCTCACAGGAGAGGTGGTCCTGCCTTTGGATCATTTTTGTAGCCCTCCTCTGGATGCATTCCAACCAGTCCATGTCCTTCTTGTGCTGAAGGCTTCAGAGCTGGACACAGTATTCCAGGTGAAGTTTCACCAGAGCAGAATAGAGAGACAGAATCACCTCTCCCAGTCTGCTGGCCACACTTTTTTTGATTCAACTCAGGATGGGGTTGTCCTGGGCTTCAGATGCACATTGATGGCTCATGTCCAGCTTTTCATCATGATTACTCCCAAGTCCTTTTCCTCGGGGCTGGTATCAAGCACATCATCTCCTACCCTATATCACTGACCAAACTCAGGTGCTGGACATGCACTTGGCTTTGTTGAGCCTCATGAGAGTCACCTGAGCCCGCTTCTCCAGCTTGTTCAGGTCAAATAATATAAATCACCAGAGAGAATCCTACTGACTTCAGTGGGATCAACCCTTTAGAGAGCAGCCTGGAGGAGCCCAAAGGCAACTAATATTACCTACAGTTATCCACTTGTCTCTAGGCTGGAGATGACATTTTCCTTCAGAATCATCTAGTAGGCACCATCAAGGCAACTGTCACTGAAATTGCCTGACAGGGTAAGTCCTGAAGTCCTCTGGCATTGGGAATAAAAACAAATAATATCAAAATTAATATAAAAAACTTATATATCCTCTTATCTGTTTTTTATGCCTCTTTCAGTACTTTCAGTTATGTGAAACCCTTTACTGTTATTTGTCTTTCTTTAAGGGATTTCTTCAGATCATCTCAAGTTGCTTAGTGCTTAGACAAAATGTACAGATTAAAATGACTTAGCAGCATACCTGGAAAAACATATGCTAACCACAGTTAAAATATGTGATAGCAAAAATCGTTTATCTGGAAAAGTTACTGGAATCACACCAAGATTAAGGATTCTGCCCTTATGAAACATGTTATCAAATAGCAATAATCTTAAGTTTATAGCTGTCCTGAAGAGTATGAGGAAAAGTGTCCTAAATCAAATATTGCAGGGTAAGTTGCTTATATCTGATATTGTTGTATGACTGGAACAAAAGCACAGAGGGTGAGCTGTTCTGTAGATATTGTAAATTATTCTGTACAGATAATTATCTCAAACTGTACAGTATTGTAGCAAGATAAAATTATGCAACTTCTTTCTGTAAAGAGTTTAAGAACTTCAAGTATTTAAAAGTTGAATTTCTTCTCTTGGCTATAGACTGCATCTCCTTCTGTCTATATCTAAATAACAAAATATAGTTAGAAGAAATTTTAAAAGCGAATTTACAAATGGAAAGAAAGTAAACATAGTGACAGATCTGTCAAGAGCAACATCTACATTCAAAATTTGCAAAGTAAAATATGCTGAGAGTAAACATTTCAAGTAGAGGCAGTAAGACTCCATTGTAAAACAATGCACAGAAAATATATGCCATAAAAGTCCTTATAAATTTCCATAAAACTCGAATATGGCACTCATTTAAAACATAAAATTAAAATGAAGAAAGGTAACTGTATCATAGTTAACCATCATCAAGTAAGGGTGCAGGTACAAGAGAAGCTTCTTGATGCAAGTAGAAGAGAAGTGATGTAAAATCTGTGTAAAAACTGTGAAATCCTGAAATCAAGTAAATTACGTACAAGTCAGTGAACTGAATAGTTATCTCAATGTTTGCTTCTGTAGCACTTACACTTTTAAGCTTTTTCTTCCTGTGCAATGATTTTATACATTTGGTTCAGCTATGCTATAGCCACAGGAGTAAACACTGTGAAAAATCTGGCCCTGTACTCAACGCATTCCTTATTCCTATAGCCACAGTTCACATGCAACATAACATATGTCCTACGTACCTCTCTTTTTTTCTTCAAATAAAAAATAGTGTGACACATTAGATATATGTGGATGTGTTACCTATTGATAAACACCGATTTTATTTTTTTTTCAGGACGCTGTTAATATCAGCACTTACATAAAGCTGTGAGCCACCATCCAGCTAGCCCAGGGTTCAGGTGCAGATGGCTCAGTATTAAATGCTGTCTATCTGAACAACTCTGAAATGGAAAACAATATTAAAACTATTTCTCATTTGTCTTCAGGATACAGCAATTGCAAACTGCTTCTGTTTCATCTTTGTTTACACATCTCACAGAGAGATTCAGCTGCATAATTTTCATCAGTGGCTAATGAGCTGCAGTGCAGCCTACCAGTTTTAGATGCCTCTTTTCTCTCTGAAGGTTTTGTACTGCATTTCTCATTTTCTTTTATCATTTGTAAAACCCAGAACTAACACAGTCATAACTATAAATAATGTAGGTGAAACCTGTATTGCCTTTTCAAATCTGCTAAAGATAGGAGAAATCCGTTTTCATGGGTGCCTGTTTCCATTTCTCTACTTTTTCTGTCTTCTCTGTATGGGTTCTAAGCTACTAGAACATACGTATGGAACATACATACACCAGCATTTGGGCCAATGACTTTAAACATCTGAACAAATGGCAACATGATTAACTAATAATGAAAAAGCAATAAGTGCAAGAGAAATAAAGGATACATTTTAACAAGAAAAATACAAGAAACATCTTAGCAATCTTATAAAAAAACCCTTATTTTTCTTTCTACAAAGATCTATTTTCTTTTCATTAGATTAATCTACTGTTGGTTTTAAGTTGATATGAAAACTGCATAGAAAAATTTAAAAAACACTGCTTGACANAGGAATGGACTGTTGTCAATCCTTGACTGATAACTGTTACTTTGAAGAGAATTTCATGAAAAGTATTTTAGATAACTGTCCTAATACAAAACTATTCAATACAAAGATCTAAAAATCTAGGCATGAAATGACTAAACTCCAAAAGTAGGTCTAAATAGTTAAGTCGTGTAGTGACAGGTTTTAGACTCACAAGAGGAAATACATGTGGCAAGATGAGAGTAATTACAGCCTACTGCTGGAGTAGTTGATATGTCTGCATTCCAAAGCCATAGATGTTTTAAATACCACCTTAATAGACTAGTGCTGAGCAATTTTCTCATAAAATTAATTATGTGGCTATGTAAATCAGTTGTAATAGCAGGAATCAAAAATATGAGACCAATTTAATTACTACATTGTGAAACTTATCTTAACTTTAAACGAGTCTGTCTTGTCAAACTTTTTCAACAATTGTTTTACTTTGTATTCAGTGAGTATTTCTGAAAAAACAAAAAAATGCAGAGGCATTTGTGGTTGAATCACATTGGATAAAAATCCAGTACTTCAGATTTTCTGCTAATCGCAGAGAGAAGCTTTTTGGATAAATTCCACACACATATGCTGAAGTCATTTACTCCTAAGTCCTGTAAGCAGGCATGTGTTAAAATGTTATGGCATTGTAAATTAATAACACCGATAATGCTTATATAAACATTTTGATCTGTTTTTAGCACAAGCTTTAGACAGAGCTCTGGAGATGTAGAAGTCAGATGGTCTCTCGCCTGTTTTCACCAATGTCAAATGACTGTGAAATGCTACAATGTCTGTTTTATTACTCTATCTCCCACTTTGAACCAGTATAAAGAATGTTAGATGAGGAGAAATGCTGAACTGATTATGGTGGTCAGTACTAGAATGAACCAAGTCCCATGGCATGCAAGTGAGGTTTGCATAACCAGCTCCTGCACCTGACCACCCTGACACTAGTCCTGTGTCTTCCTCTTACGTACAGTGTTATGCCACTTCATCTGTCCCCTCTGATGCCATGTAAGGACTTCTGCCCCCTTTTCTGAGCAGTACTCTGTTCAGTAGGAGTCTGATGCTGCTTCCTAATTGAACCTCAGAGAAGTCCAATTAGCACCCTTCTAGAAATAGGTGGCTACACCCAAAGGCGCCCATCTGTGGACAGGTTTGTACTCTGCAACCTACACCCTCACCCACTGACAGCTTCTTCCCAGCACACGACCCATGAAGATTCCTACTTTGGAATATAATAAATTATTTTCTCTCACTCATTTGTTTTCTGCAAATTCAGTGGCAGAGATTATTCCCTGGGTTACACTGAGTATACCCAGAGGAACCTGCTCCAGTTTGAAAAATTACTGCAGAGGAAATGTTTATTCTAAAAGAAAAATAACATATGCTACTCAGCCACATCATTCCTTGGCCATGTGATTTATTTTATAGCCAGGCTGGAGTTCTGTTTTCCAAAAATGAAAAGTTTGAGTGCAAGCCCACAGCAGAGTCTCTATTTTGAAAGTTTCATGATTTTTTTTTTTCATGCTGCTGACACTGCATTTCTGCATAAAGGTGAATTTTATGCCATGCCAAAGGGGTCCAGGTCCAGCAGAGTATTTAATCACTTGAGTAACTCTAATTACATAAGTGTCTCCACTGAAATCAATACCATTCTTCACATGCTTAAACTGTGCCCCTACTTAAGTGCTTTCTTGGATTCAGGCCTAAAATACTGTCATTAAAAAACGTGTTTCTTACAATTTCAGAGAAATGTAACAATAAAGCGTTATTTCTGGAAAACTTTCATATCTCATATGGATGCTCATTTCATAAGGTCATATTGAGTAAATGGATCACATTAATAAAAATTATAAACAAACATGTAATTTAATATGTCTATTGATTCCCTTAAAATAATTTGCACAGCCTGTTTTCATTACAAATGTGGACATGTTTAATTAACATTTTTCCCATAGTCCTGTATGAATTAAGATGAAATAGAGTTTTATACAGACTTCTTTCAGACCTGAACAGAATGATATGGTTTACAGTTACTGCTATTTTTGTGATCCCAAGCCAGTTTGGCTGAGAGGCAGCTTTACAAATTTCCATCTGAGAAGTAAATATCTAAAAGTAAACTAGATCAATAATAATCACAAACTATTCTGACTAGTGTAATGGGCAAAAGGTACACATGATATGAAGTCTGTTGATAGAGGTTGTCTTTTACACCTATGCAGTATTTCATATTTGTCAGACAAAGGCGCTTAGGATTGTCACTGAAAAGACAAATTTTGAGGACCTGCAGCTTTCTCAAATCATTTCAGAAATGCTGACCCAAGCGCTAGGTAGAGGATTGCCATATTGATCTCACAGATACTGTTCTTCCTATTCATATTCCACTCTCCCACCTCATATATAAATATCTTATACACAAGATCTTATTTTTTTCAACAAGTGAGATGTTACCATAATCCATAAGCCCTTTCTAAGTATCTCTAAACTGCAGTTTAATCCTTCACCGCAAGTGTGGCACACTTTCTTAGTTTAACCTTTTGATTTTGGAATAGCTTGTCCAACACTCATCTTCCAAAGCCATCTAACTTTTGTAATTTTCATCTCTACATCATTATTTATCACTTTTTCATCTCTACTTCCAAGTGCAAATTCAGCTGTTATTTGTATTTTCATTATTAAAATATCAAATATATTCAGACCAAGAAAACATCTCTTCTACATCAGACTAAAAAATTCGTGCTCTGCAATGCTTCCATAGTCAAAATTACTTACATCTCAGTTAGCTAATTTTAATTTCAGTAGATTTGGGGACTCCTTATTTTGCCTAGCATTGATGAGTTATTCAGAGTATTTTATGATACTATGCCAAAAAAATAATGTAATGTAATGTTTTGGTGTCAGCACGCTTTGTCTTAACTGTACTTATGATCATGCCATAAATATCAATTTTATTTCACCTATTTTCCTAAAATAGTGATCATTGATGTCAGTTGAATTGATGTTCTTCAATATGTCTCTGAATCTTACTATAATTATTGTCTGGAAATACTGACAAGTTAATAAATCTAAATCTCTAAGATCCCTCTGATTTTTAGTGTAGTAGTAAAATGTTTGCATCTTGTGTCCAACGTTCTGAAGTTTTTCTGTGTTCCAAGTATTATTATTATAATTAATATTAATTATCAGAGATGACTCGGTTAATTATTTTAATAACCTCAAAAGATAATTATGTGCCTCCCTAGACTTAAAATGCACTAAATAGAATACTCATTATTTAGTGCTATCTGTAATAGGAAATATTTTATGATCACTGTAAAGATAAGAAACTTTCCTAGGTTAAAAGCAAAAAATGGTCTTGTCACTTTAATTTAGCTTCATAATATTTTTATTAAAATGACATAAAAATGATAGGGAAAATTAGGTTTGTAGGCACTAGTGAAAGTTTTGCAACCTGGCTGTATGTAAAAAAATATCTTTTTACTGTTTCACTAATTTCACTAAGTATTTTATTTATTAGCAATTTAAAATTTCATCTTAGTTACGTTTCTTCAAAATTGCATTTATCCAAGATGACATAAAATGCTGTATCAGTAAGTACTAAAGTAAGGGATCTTTAACATGATTTCCTTATATTTGTAGTGTAATAAACTGCAGTTTTTTAATGCTCTCAAGGTGTGACACTATATGGAAGAAAGACCTTCAGTAGTTACAGTAAGGTTGAGGTATGCTGTGGTATAACCGCCTTATCACAAATCATGTGGAAATTTAAAAAGGTTGATAATATCTAATCCTACAGCTGCAGATAGTTACAGACATGTTTCTTAAAATCAGGAAAAGCAATTTACCCTCCACTGTGACTATTTATTAGCTTTTTAATTGTCTTGGAGTAGTTTTTTAAAAGAAACCATTAAATCATTGTTGAAAATAAAGGATGTGCATAGTGGGTGAGAGCATCTGTGTTGTTAATTTTGTAGTAAATAAATTGCACCTATTCAAACACTATCTCTAGCACCTGTTCAAGAACAATTTAAGCTAATATTATATCCTTGGTCAGTTACTTTTTAGGCAGACGCTGCTGGAATGGATCACAGAGACAAAAAAGCAGCAATCCTACAATCATACCTGTCCTCAAGTTTGTGGTAGGAATACTATGAGCATTTAGATTTTATTAGAATCATAGAATCATTAAATGGTTTAGGTTGGAAGGGACCTTAAATATCAGCTGGTTCCAAATCCCCTGCCATGGGCAGGGACACCCTCCACTAGGCCAGGTTGCCCAAAGCCCCATCCAACCTGGCCTTGAACACTTCCAGGGAGGAGGCAGCCACAGCTTCTCTGGGTAACCTGTGCCAGCCTCTCACCAACATCACAGTAATGAATTTCTTCTTAATATCCATCTAAATCTACCCTGTATTAGTTTAAAAACATCGTCCCTTGCTCTATCACTACTTTCCCTTGCAAACAGTTCCTCTACAACTTTCCTGCAGACCCCCTTCAGGTAATGAAAAGCTGTGATATGGTTTCCTCTCTTTTCCAGTCTGAAAAATCACAACCCTCTCAGCCTGTCTTTTCATAGGAGAGGTGCTCCAGCATTCTCATCATCTTTGTGGCTGTCCTCTGAACTCGTTCAAACAGCTCTGTGTCCTCTTGTTGTTGGGAGCCCCAGTCCTGGACGCAGTACTATAGGTGCGTGTCACAAAGCACAGTAGAGTTCCAGAATCACTTCCCTTGACCTGCTGACCATGCTGGTTTTGATGCAGCCTAGGCTATGGCTGGCTTTCTGGGCTGCAAGTGCGCATCACTGGCCCATGTTGACCTTATCCACCTACACCCCTAAGTCCTTACCAGGGCTGTTTTCAATCAATTCTCTGCACACCCTGTAGTTGTGCTTGGAATTGCACTGTCCCATCAGCAGAACCTTTCACTTGGCCTTGTTGAACTTGATTCAAGTTGCACAGGCCCAACTCTCAAGCCTGTTAAGGTCCCTCTGTATGGCATTCCTTCCCTCCAGCATGTCAACTGCACCATATAGCTTAGTGTCATCAGCAATCTTGCAGACAGTGCACTCAATCTCATTGTCACCAACAAAGGTTTTAAATAGTGCTGGTCCCAATATGGACTCCAGAGAAAGGCCACTCATCACTGATCTCCACTTGGACACTGAGGCATTGACAGAAACCTCTGAGTGTGCTCATCCAGCTAATTCCTTATCCTCCAAGTGGTTAATGCATCAAATCCATACCTCTTCAACACAGAGACAAGGATGTCATGTGTGAGTATCAAATGCTTTGCAAATCCAGATAGATGCTGTCTGTCAGTCTTCCCTCACTTTCCATTGTAGTAACCCCATCACAGAAAGCCACCAAATATGTCAAGCATGATCTGCCCTCAGTGAAGCCATGTTAGCTGCCACAAATCACATTCTTATTTTTATGTGCTTGAGTATAGTTCCAGAAGAACCTGCTCTGTGATCTTGTCGGGCACACAGGTGAAGTTGACTGTTTCCCATGTCTTACTTTTTTTGATGTCCTTTTTAAGACTGGGGATTAAGTTTCCCCTTTTCCAGTCAGTGGAAACTTTACTGCCTGCCACAGCTTCTCAAATATGATGGAGCAAGGCTTAGTCCCTTCATTCACCAATTTCCTCAGGACCCATGGTTGCATCTCATCAGGTCCCAACATCTGAGGAACATGAAGGTGCGCGCAGGTCAGTGGGCTAGAGCCCTTGCTGGAAAAGAGTGAGGCAAAAAAAATCTTTGCATTCCTCCCACTCTACCACTGACTCATCCTCCTTAGACTTCCTTTTTGCATTTGAGTTTTCCCAGGAGATCCTCTGTCATACATGCAGGCCTCTGGGTGTTTTTGGCTGATGATCTCTTTACTGGGATACATCTCTTCTAAGCTTGGATCCTTGAAAACTAATCAGCTATCTTGGGCTCTCTTCCCTCCAGGGCTCTGTCCCATGGGACTCTGACAAGCAGGTCTCTGAAAAGGCCAAAGTCTGGTCTCCTCACGTCCAGGTTAGTGAGCGTGCTGTGAAGTCCACCATTTCATGGTGAGCACAGTCTAGGCTGCCCTTGAAATTCATATCCCCTACCAGCCGATTCTTGTTGGTGAGAACAACTGTCCCTCCTACAGAGCCTGTATCCTTCTATCCCAACACTCCAGTCATAAGGGTCATCCCACCATCCCTCCTCTTTTTTGTTCCCAATACTAAGTGTGTTTGCATAGAGGCACTTCAGTTGGGCCCAAAGTGAGGCTGACTTACCGGCTGGAGTGGTTGGAATTCCTTTGATGTACATTACCAGTGTTTCTCTGTGGTTGGTACTAACTCAGGAGTCACTGACTCCTATCTGTTAGATGTCAAGTCTTCTGCAGTGTGTCCAGCACGTCTCCATCAAACAGGCTAAGGGCCCTTACTGGCTCCCTGTCTCTAAGCCTTGGCATGTCATCCAACAACTTTTTGCAGGCAAGCCTCTTATTTACCCCCACCCCCTCAAGCCTACTTTAAAGCTCTGTCAATGACCCCCACTAGCTCCTGGAAAAAGATCACTCCCTAGGAATAAATTTTGTCTTTGAATGAGAAAAAACAGCTTTTGAGGAAAACTAAATTAAAAATAGTAGATTCTCATGTTTTGTTTCAGTAGCTGAAGAAAGACTTTGTAATAAGACCTGGTATCCCAAGAAAAGGTTATTGAAATGTATGTGCTAACACTATTCTGAAGTATACACTCCTTGAATAAAAAATTAAGAATCAGAAATATAAACTTTATGCCTGAAAAAAACGGAAATGAAAATCAGGTCCCGTTAAGGGATTTGGTTTAAGTCCTTTTACAACAAAACTGAATTCTTGCAGAAGTATGAAGGATCTATGGCAGATCTTGGTATCTCTTACAGTATTTCTGCAGAGTGATGCTGGGTTTTGAGAACAGTGACAAGACATGAAATTTAATATGGACCGAACCTGAACCCTGTCTGAAAGATGAGTATATAAATTGCCTGCCTGTGCATCTCTTGTGTTTCCATTGGGATGGGTTCCAGCTCCTGACATTACCTCAGACTTTATTTGCTTTTTTAATTTCTTTTCAAATACACCATATAGAACATATTCTTAAAATAAAATTTTTAATCTGAAAAGCATGTGAATTATATGCATTAGTATAATGTCAGCAGCTGACCCTTTCTGCTTCACACGGTCTTAATATTAACTGTGTGAATTTACCTTATTAAAAAAAAAAAAGCTTGTATGAAATCTCAAGTATGAGAAAGTTCAGAACTGGTGTTTTGTCATTTTCTGTCTTCAAGGAGATGGTTAAGGAGATAGCATCTTAAGGATATAGGTGCCTAATATCCACTGACTGCTAATTGCAGTTAAACACTTGACTTCCCCTGACAAATGTAGGTGGGGAATAACTCCCACAGGTACCTTTCATTTAGTCTTACTGAAAGTAACACTGCAGGTCACATATCTTAGTACCTCAGTTTATTAATTTCACTCAAGGGTTCTTCCCTGTTGGGTTCTTTTATAAATATTGAATATTTTTCGCCTTCTCCTGTAGTACATGCCCTTCCCAGATCCTAAGGTAATGAAGAGGTTTTATCTAACAAGTTCTCTGTTGCTATTGTATCTAAGACTTCAGTAAATTTCTGGATCTATAAATAAATTTTTACCTCCCCCACCCATAATTGATTTTTCTGGCACAAGTCTGATTTTATGACAGTGTACTGCAAAGATTCGGAAGATGTTAAGAAGCTGTTAGCTCTTCTGAAAGAAGCGTTTATTTCATGATCAGCAGCTTTCAGGAGTGAGAGAGGAAAAGATGGCAGATTCAATGACTACAGTAGTTCCTGGCAGTTATATGTTCCTGTGACTTACACTGCTTCTAAAATTAGTTGATTCCCACTTTTCCCTGGATAAATAACTACCATCTTTTCTAAGAGCTCCTATCACCTTTGATCTGTTTTTTTGATTTATAAACCAAAGAGTGCTACTAGTGTAATCACATTAATAACCTATAAAGCACATGCTGAAAAATCTTTAAGCAACTGATTGGATTCCATATTCAGTTTGTAAAGGCTGAAACTGGCTACAACTTGTAGACTTTGTAAATTTCCATTATGGATTATATGTTTTGTGAAGAATTCACTTAGAATGGTAAACCTAAAGTAAAAGTTAATTGTAGGATGTGCACAGAGAGTAACATGCTAAGTTTCATCTGTCACACCCCAAAACCTATATTAACATTCAAGTGATACTTTTCTCCCTGATACTCAGTATACCATGGAGCTATTTTGGTCTGCTTCTGATTTACCATGTGATGCTTTCCCACTAGGTACTTTCAATAATAACATATAACAGATATTGGAAAATTAAATTAATTTTAACTCTCAAAGGAGGTCCCTCCAAAGACTGAATGAGTTGCATTGTTTGGGATACCTGTGGGATGCCATTGTACTTCTTTCAAGTACTTGTATTAAAGGACAATGTTTGTTTAATATTTTCACCAGCCCTATGCTCACTTCTGAAATGAAACATTTCTAACTACATAGCTAAGAGAATAAAGAAGCCTTGGCTTTCCAGACTCCAGCGCTTTGGACCATAGAACAACGCACTTGAGACAGTCTTTATTCCCATACCTATTGGGGAGACAAGCATCCTTGCAGACAATATCAGAAAGTTGTTTTCTTACCTGTCACAAGAGATAGGAACCAATGTTTTATAATTTTTTAACACTGTGAAATTTACCTTTAACTGGCAGATTTCTTATTATTTTCTTCTTAGTTTACTCAGCAAATAAGTAGATTCAGGCTAGTGTTTCTCTGAAAAAAAATCAGAACTAAATTTAGCTAAATGTGGATTATGCAAAAAGGGTTAAATTCAATAAAATTAGAGTGAATAAGAACATTAATAGTTTAGAAATACCACAAAACACAGTTTTTAATTTAAAGGTCTAGAAAAGGTACGTCAATAAATTGATTAACAATTATGTTGACTAAAATTACTTCTGGCAAGTGAGGCTTTTATAAGAAAAAAGAAAATAGACTTTGATCAGTGAGTAAGAAAATACTGCACCTGTAAAGAAAAATCACAGATTGTGAAGGGCAAATAACAAAATATTGGGAAATATACACATAAATAGATATGTTAGTACACCTGAAAGAGCAAGCTCAAAATTATTTTGCTAACAAAAGAACTCCAAGTTGGCAGGTGTGTAAGAATAATTGGGTTGGAGAAAGAAAATGGAAATTTGGGCAAGTGAGGAGCAGATACTCTGTTTTAGAAAATAATAGGGACATGGATAATTGATTTCTAGTTATGTGGCTTTGTTTATGTATTTTATCTGTACAGAATGAATTCCTGTTGATGGTAACTTTGTAAAGAAACAGAATTTTGTAAAGGCAGAATTTTTACACCGAGTAGAGCAGAATACATGACTAACTGAAGGTAATTCTGACAATTTAGTTTTATATCAAGTTTTCTTAATCTACATGTGAATCAAAACTTTGTTGTTAGGCAGAGATCTATTCAGGACACAGGAAACAAAAGGCTTGCATTTCAGTGGCTATATATCATTAACTCATTCTGGAACAACATTGTCATGCAGTACAAATTTGAAGCTTTTTTTTCCCCCATCATAATTTCACACTGCAATGCCAGCATGATAGACTCATAATGGGCTCCCTATAGACACATACAGAAATCATTTTGTCATGGTTATCTCACCTTGTAACAGCACTGAAAGCAGTTGGTCTCCATGGTCTTGCATTAAACTGTCATATCATTGTTAAAATTCTGTTTCAGGAAATGGTGATGGTACATCTTGAGTGCTGTGAAAAATAACTACTTCATTGCCCATACTCTTCTATAAAACCAGATTACTCTCATATTCATGAATGGGAGGGGAAAACATTTTTTAATAGTAAGTGATAATAGAGATTAACCTTTTTCTTTGCTTGTTTACCTGTCTCAAAACAATCACACCAACATTCTACCACCTCAGTACTAAATTTTGTGGCAATATTTTTGTTTCTAGGTATCTGTGCTTTGGCTTGCCCTGATTTTCAAGTCATTTTAAATATACTCCAAAGATGCAATTTTTCCTCATAGTTAATAATTTCTCGTATTAAATACAGCTCAGCTACTCCACTTAGAGGTCACTTACTTGACTTTTTTAATTTCTGGGTATTCATTTATCATTTTTTATTCTGTTTGTATCCTGTCCATAGCTTCACACCAGTTCACTGAGATCCTAGATGGAGGAGAAATTTATTATCAGCTCAAATTGTCTGTCTCCAAGGTCAAATAATTTTTATTTAATAAAAACTCCTTTTTTTTAATCATACTTAATAATGTTTAGCTGTGCCAGCAAGGTATACTTATGAGATCAACTACTCTTCAAGTACTTAGACAAAATATATCTGGTATATCAAGAGCACAGCTAAGAGTGTTTAAGCAGTTGTCACAGTATGGGTGCAGACTGGGCCAGGAGAGGCCTCTGCAAAACCCTGTGCAGCAATGGTGGTGAGGCATCATGTGACACAGACTCTAATCTAGGCTAAAGAACAGTTCCAAGTATATCAGTAACCTCAATCCAGACAGAGCTCCAGGGCAAGATGCTGCCATCCATGTGGTAGGTGGTGCCTGGTAGCTTCTCTGGGTCTGGAGCAGGAGACAGCAGTGAGGAATCCATGTTCTCCAACTTAGACACAAGGATGTTATGTGGGACAATGTCAATTGCTTTACACACGGCCAGGTAGATGACATCAGATGCACTTCTCAGTGCTCTAACCCCACTATAGAAGGCCACCGAACTTGTCAGGCATGCTTTCCCCTTAGTGAAGTCATCAACAAGGTGATCCCTGCATAATGGACAGCTTTCCAAGAGCTTTGTTCCATGGTACTCCACCAAGCAGGTCTCTGAAGAAGCCAAAGTCTTCTCTCCTTGTGTCCAGGGTAGTGAGATTGATGTGATCACCACTATCTCATGGTCAGCCCAGCTGCCTCTGAGTTTCACATCCCATACCAGCCTGTGCTTGTTGGTATTTGTTTTAGAACTCTAGAAAAATCTATGCCAACATAGAACTATCATCATATTTCAATACGATCTAAAGTGTTGTTAAATTAAAATATTTCTGTTGTTTATTAATTTAGTTATTTTTTATTTTGAACTACAGTATATACTATCTGTTTTATTTTTATATCCCATTCTCTCACCTTGAGCTTGGGATGTAAGTTATTTGAGGTGATGATGGTATCTTTTACTTGCAAGTCTTGAGTGGTTAGTTCCAGCCCTGTATATCGACTGGCATATAATTGGTAGAAGAAAATGAAATATAATAAATTATACTTCTCTCTGATAAATGCATTTCTAACACTTCAAAACCAATCAACAAGAATTCCCTTACCACTTCCTTAATTATTCTGGAAAACCACAATGAATCATTGAGTTTACTAAGACTGTTAGCCACATTGATTTCTTAGGGACCCAAAAGAGAACAAGTTATACAAGTTATCAGTTTCTCTGATAACTTGTATAACTTGTTTAATTGCTGCTGTTGTCAAAAATCTATTCACAGTAAAACCTATTCAAGGTAAGGGTTATTTAGAAAACAGAGAAAGAAAAATTTTGTAATTATTATTTTTGAAATTTTATGATTTATCTCTCTTCTGCTCCACTTATTTAGTTATTTTTTTGAAATTCACAAATATAAAGCTGAACTTGCTGGTGTCAACAGCTCTTTCAGGGATGGAAACAAAAAAAAACAAAACAAAACCACAGAGCACAAGAAATTGGTTCAAAAAAACAGTTGTATCACTATAGTGGAATATGGTGCAACTTATTTTTTTAGTACACAGCAGTCAGTATTGTATGACAAGGATCTGCCTCTGTGGGTCCATCACCACTAACATCTACATTTATTCTGAACTGAGAGTTAGGGCAACATAAGAATTTCAGGAAAACATTATTCTTGACACATGTTTGCGAAGAAAATAAGAGAAGTGCATCCATCAGAGACCTTATTGACACTTTTCCATAGGGTTTTATAAGAAAATCAGAAACTTCTTGCAAGACCTGCAGTGACATAAGGGGTAACAATTTTATACTGAAAGAGGATGGTTTTAGATAGGATAAAGGAAGATGTTTTTTGCACTGATGGTGACAAGGCACTGTTGCAGGTTGCCCAGAGAAATTGTGGATGACTCCTCCCTGGAAGACCAAGTTGGATGTGGTTCTGAGCAATCCAATATAGTAAAAGTTATGTGCCCACTCCCCTCCCCTCACCCGCCCCCACATAGTAGAGGGATTGGACTAGATGACCTTAAAGTTCCTTTCCAAAGCAAACCATTCTATGATTCTGTGATTCTTTAATTCTATGACTCTGTGATCCAAACATGCAGTAATACCCATCAAGATGAATGATCACAGTGGTAAAAACAGCAGAACAGTTTATGACCAGGTTACCTTGATAAGCAGCTGTATTCTAGATGGTCTGTTTTATCCATATGGAAATTAAAGGTGTCGTGTGACACAATCCCCAAAACCTTGCAAAGTCAGCTTCATATAGGCTTTTAGATATAAATTTACCATCTAGTATGATTGCTTATTGTAAGTAAAGTACATTCTCTGGCAGGGAAATCACATATTTTCAGTCTCTTCAAAATGACATCTTTGGTGTCAATCAAGCTACTGTCATGGGTGACAGTATAATTGACAGCCAATAGTGTGTCTGGATAATGGTGTTTATTTAAGAACAAACAAGATTAGAGCTCTTACCATACTTAGTCATCCCACACACTCACCCACTTGCACTCCTTCAGTGCTACATTTACCATGTTTTGACTTTTTGGAAGGTCAAGCAGATATTCATACTGGTTCACTTTGAGCCACTGCTCAAAGTCCAGCATTACTGGCTATGGACTCTGCTTTCCTGGCATTTCTTTTCACAAATCTCCCTGATCTCCAGACTCTTCCCTCACTTCCAGGATCTTTCTTCCCGCCAAGATTTTCACCTCCTTCTTTACTAATCCCATTCTCTACAATACCACTTCTTGTTTCCAGGACTGCATATTTTTTTCAGCTGCAGCTCTTCTCTCTGAAAACCCAGCCCCTCAGCTCTCCCAGTCTAAATAGTCTTTCTGCAGAAGCACAATATATGATCAGGTAGCTGATGCTCTTGCATGTCATTCCATTAAATGGAAGATTCAAGACATGCAACTTTTATCCAGTCTAGGTGCTATGAAAATTTAAAAAAAAAAATTCCAGGTCATGATGCATCTAACAAGTTGTAGATTCCTTAGATGTTTACTCAAACCCTCACTCACAATTATCTGCTGCCTGCTAGCATTTACAATTTAAGCTGCTTTTTTTTTTTTTTAATTCCCCCTGACAGTCGTGTTAAAGATATCTATTTATGATGGATGGTTATAAAATTTCAAGGAATTGAGTTCGATCAGTTTCACTGGGAGCCATATTCAGCACCTTTACCTCTATAAATTAGGGGAAATTAGGAAGTCTTCATTAATTTCTTATATGATAGAATCTGTGCAGACTTTAACAGAAAGAGGCAGAAATTAACATTCAAGTCCTAGTTCAAGTGCTACATATTCTGAACTATTCATCATTTAGATTTAAGGTTAGTCTCCAGACTATTTCTAAACTTACATTTGAGTTTTTTCCTAGGGTAAAATTGTGTCTTGAATACTTTACTTGTCAGGACAGCTAATTTAAACAGACTTATGTATCTATGGAGCTGTGGAATTATTAATATTCTGTTGAATTATTTAAAAGAAATTAACAATGCTCTGAGATATTTCTCTGGGAAAAATAGCATCCGTGTTGTGCATCTGCTGGGCAACTAGCATATAACTGTTATATGCATGAGAATTTTAGTCTCTTGGAGAGAAAAGCGTAATCTGTTAAATCTGTTATTAGAGTCCAGATGTAGAATTATTATTTCTTATATTATTTGTCTATTCTAGTTCATTTACAGTGAATTAACCAAGAATATTTTTCTAACTTCAGTTTAAAATCTGTTAGAAAAAATAAATGTAGAATAAGACATAGGTACAAAAAGAAAAAAAAAAAAAGCAAGCAAAACAAAACAAAAACCAGAACAGTCACAATAAGAAAGAAACGCAGAAATCCAAACAAAAGAATGTCAAGCAAAACCAGACCTGTAAATTCTTGTAAATATATTGCCTTCAATACAGGGAAAAAATTGACTACATAGACGTGTTGTATTTTCTTACAATTGTGTGTGTTTCATAATTTATTCCTTTTATTTGAGCTGCAAATCCTTGTTGTTCTTTCCACTCAAACTTAAAGTCCAGAAAATCATAAATGGAGGAGAAGGTTTCTCAGGCCTTGACATATAAATGAAACAACAGTTGTCCTTGTGCTGACTGTGGTAACAGGTATGTTCAGCATCTCGCATGGAGCAGAGCTCTTTGTGCTGGCATCTGTAGCTTTTTGTCAGTGGGAGGTACCCAGGAGCTGTTCACCCGTCCTTAGTTTTGATGTGGCTTTATAAATTTGCCTGCAGTAATGACATCCTCTCAAAAAGACAGATAGTAATGTTAAAAAAAAAAAAAAAATGCTGTTCTTATCAGTAATGGAAGAAACCACTCTGATGCTTTTCATCTTTAAACAAAAATTTCATGGGGCATTTGAAAATTAGAAAGGGTTGAAAGAAAAGCCTGTAAGATCTCCTGCTGTAGCACAAGTAAAATCAGTAAGGCTCAGCTCGCACGGCTTTTATACAATCATCCTGTCAGGGGGCATGGTTTTCTATTCAGACCCACGTTAAGGTTTGTGTGACTAGCATCTCCCACATGCAAGCCTGTCTTTATTTTTCTCTGCAAGGGCAAATCATGCAAGGACTTTTTTTTTTTTTTTTTTTAATAATTGAATACATGTACTCTCTGCTATATGTTTGTTCTTAAATCCTATTGAAATTTGTTCATCTGTCTTGAACTGGCTGTCAAGAAGGCTTTATCTCTTGCACAAATAATTCTAACCCTTGTACTAGGAAATTCTAATGTGGATGTTCTCTCTTTGTTCTGAAGTTTTCTGATACTTTGGTATCCTAGGATCAGAGTCTTGAGTGCTTAAAAAATAAAAACATGACATGAAACCCCACAGCAATGTAGGGTGGTATGAGAAAGATATTTAAGTTATGGATGTCCTCCTTCCCCTCCTAACCCCATGGAGTTAGTAATGACTTAAATGAATAGCCAGGGATGTAGAACAAATAATCTGGATGCAAATTTAGAAAAAAAAACATCTGGGAGATAAGATTCTAGTTTAATCTCCAGCATCCCATTCATTTGTTTTAAATTAGTATTGTAACAAAGAGTGAAGTATATTTGTTAGGGACACCCTCCGCTGGAAAAACCAACCCTGTGGAGGTCAGTGGTCTTTTGTAGAAACAGGGTAGTTTCCCCCATATAGTATGCCTTGGATGACTGGGGGTTTGTTGCGGTTTTGCCCCAGCCATGACCTGAACACCATGCAGCTGCTTCCTCTAAATGCGGAGGGGGCGTGGGTGTGGGTGTGGGGGGGAGGAGGGCTGGAAGGGACAGAAAAGAAAACCAACAAAGACAAAACTCATGGGATGGGATATTTGGACAGTAGAGAGATAAGGATGATAGGACTTAATGAAATATATAAAGATGATTATACAGGATATAATTTCTCACTGAACCACACACCCCAGGCAGTACAGCTCAGAGCTGTCTCAGAACTGGATCGCCCCCAAAACTGCACATCCCGAAGCCGTGCCTTCTTCCCTCACCGACCACCCTTTATACCGAACATGATGTAACTGGCATGGAATACTCTCCTTGGCCAGTTTGGGTCACCTGTCCTGGCCGTGTCCACTCCCAGCTTCCTGGGTGCCTCCTGCCTTGTTATGAAGAACTGAGAAGTCCTTGACTGCTGGCAACAGCTAGAAACATTGGGGTGTTATCAGTGCTGGTGTCATCTAGCTCCCAAACACGGCATTCCACCAGCTGCTAGGACAGAAATTAACTCTACCCTAGCTGGAACTAGGGCAGGGGTTATTCTTTTCTTGTTAATACTTGAAAGCACTGATTATGTATGTTTTCACAAACTGTATTAAAAGAATGATTAAAATCTGGAAAAGCTAGAATTAATGTTGACAGTGTGATTTCCTGTACACTCTCTCTTCTTCCCTGTGAAAATCCATTATAATCTGAAGCTGCATGATTTCTTTTTGCTTACAGTATGCACAATACATTTAACTCCTCCATATATTCCAATATTATTTCATATCCATTCAATTCCAGAACATTATGGATGTCTTCTGTTTACAGGATTATTTAAAAGTTTAGATTAAGTGCTAATAGCTACTTTCTCTGCTTTTTCCTGGATGCTAACAGTTGAGGAGATTTACTAGACATATTAGACATAACTCTTGTCTTCTACCAGTACAAGAGGAAAAGACCTCAAGTTTTGCCAGGGGAGGTTTAGATTGGATATTAGGAAAAATTTCTTCACTGAAAATTTTATCACTTTTTTGAACAGGGAAGTGGTTGAGTTAGCACCCCTGAAGGCATTTACAAGATGCATAGGTGCGGTGCTCAGGGATGTGGTTTAGTGGTGGGCTTGATAATGCTGGGTTAATAGTCGGACTTGATGAACTTAAAGGTCTTTTCCACTAAAAGAATCATATGATTCTGTGGTTCTATGAATAATGTTTGGTCCATTGCTAATTCAATCATAAACGTAATCTTCCTTTTTGGAAACTTTTTCTTATATCACACTGACTCGCTGAAATATGTTGTTAGTACTAGCTGGTGTGCTATCATATGAAAATTGTCACGTAAGCAATTTTATATCCTGTCATTAATACCCAGTACTATCACAATTCATTTATACAGATTAAGAAGTCCACAAGAGATGATGAGGACTTCGATGAAAAAAACCCTAATGAATACTTAAGTTTATAGCAAATAGTAGTAGTATATCTAATTTTTTACCTTAATGTAATATTCTTCATGTATTTTAGTCTAAAGAAAATATTATTTATTGTTTTAGGTAATTTAAGAAGAATGATGAATAAGGAATTTTTTTTTCCTGACTATGGTATGGTATTTGGTCCCCGGTGCAGATAAGTGGCATAGTAGAGTGAGTTGAACAGAAAAACAGCAAGATGGTTAAAGCACTGGTGCAGGTTGTACATGAAGAAACTGGGAGAAGTGGGTCTGTTGAACTATAAGAAGAAAAGAGTAAAGGTAGATTTTATTGTTGTATACAAGTATCTAATGGTCTTGATACAACATACTGTGCAGAAGATAGAGATTTCTCAGAAGCAGTCAATGACTGGAAAGAATACTGTTGCCTCTCTAAAGCTCCAAATGATGATACAATTGAANGAAAGGAAAGGAAAGGAAAGGAAAGGAAAGGAAAGGAAAGGAAAGGAAAGGAAAGGAAAGGAAAGGAAAGGAAAGGAAAGGAAAGGAAAGGAAAGGAAAGGAAAGGAAAGGAAAGGAAAGGAAAGGAAAGGAAAGGAAAGGAAAGGAAAGGAAAGGAAAGGAAAGGAAAGGAAAGGAAAGGAAAGGAAAGGAAAGGAAAGGAAAGGAAAGGAAAGGAAAGGAAAGGAAAGGAAAGGAAAGGAAAGGAAAGGAAAGGAAAGGAAAGGAAAGGAAAGGAAAGGAAAGGAAAGGAAAGGAAAGGAAAGGAAAGGAAAGGAAAGGAAAGGAAAGGAAAGGAAAGGAAAGGAAAGGAAAGGAAAGGAAAGGAAAGGAAAGGAAAGGAAAGGAAAGGAAAGGAAAGGAAAGGAAAGGAAAGGAAAGGAAAGGAAAGGAAAGGAAAGGAAAGGAAAGGAAAGGAAAGGAAAGGAAAGGAAAGGAAAGGAAAGGAAAGGAAAGGAAAGGAAAGGAAAGGAAAGGAAAGGAAAGGAAAGGAAAGGAAAGGAAAGGAAAGGAAAGGAAAGGAAAGGAAAGGAAAGGAAAGGAAAGGAAAGGAAAGGAAAGGAAAGGAAAGGAAAGGAAAGGAAAGGAAAGGAAAGGAAAAAAAGAGGAGAGTTGAAAACTTGGCCAAGTTTCCCAAGGTACTTGTAGAATCAATGTCCTCGGATATACTGAAAGCTTGACTGAGCCAAGTCCTGAGCAAACAGATCTAATTGGAACTGCTTTGAGCAGAGGGCTAGACATGACGACCTCCAGAGTGCCCTTCCAAGATAAGTTATCTAATAATTCTGCAATGTTTATCTTTAAGATTGACAATGTGTCAAATTTACATCTACACAGGTAGATGTCCAAAGTAGGGATTCAGTTGTCTAAATATAGGTATCTACTAGTATTTTGGTCCCCAAGACTCATGACGATGTCTGTCTTTTTCAGATATCCTTAACACCCCAGAACATGTTGAACAGCAGAAAGAAGCTACTTTTAGTCAAATGAATCTTGTATATTTGTGAAATAGCTAAACCACTGAATTTGGTATGGAACTCTCTGAAGCAAAGTAATCATAAATAGCACAAAAATATACAGATATTTCTTCTTGTTCCCTTGCAAGCCAAATTTGACAATCTACTATTTCTAAAAAGAAAAAAAAAAAGGAGAAAAAAATAAAGAAGAAGAAAGCAGCAAACCAAACTTTAGTGACCAGATTAATTTGCCAATTTACTATTTGAAAAAAATTGTTCAAATGCTTTATCTCTATTATTGTTGTTGTTATTAGTATTATTATTACTACTACTATTATTATTAATACTACTACTGTTAATGGTTTTGCTATACATTTTACGCTGGTTATACCCCCAGAATTTTTAAAGCATCTGTTTAGTTTGACTGTATTCAAATAAGATTAAAAAAAATAATAATTCAAGAAGGCAAAACTGGAATAATTCCAGTCTCTGGTGATGATAACCAACACTCCCACAGATTGTCTTTCTACACTAATAAAGTTTTGACTTTCTGCAACTATTAGTTTAAAAAAAAAGCTTTTTGGAGTTTCAGAATCTTTCATCCTAAACATTTCAGCGGGAAGGAAACTGCTCATTAATGTTTATAAATATGTCAAGCGTGAGTGTCAGGAGGATGGATCCAGGCTCTTCTCAGTGATGGCCAGTGATAGGACAAGGGGCAGTGGGTCCAAACTGGAACACAGGAAGTTCCATCTGAATGTGAGGAAAATCTTCTTCACTGTGAGGGTGACGGAGCACTGGAACAGGCTGCCCAGAGGGGCTGTGGAGTCTCCTTCTCTGGAGACATTCAAGACCAATCTGGACGTGTTCCTGTGTGATTGAATCTATGTGATCCTGCTCAGGCAGGGGATTGGACTGGATGATCTTTCAAGGTCCCTTCCAACTCCTAACATTCTGTGAATTTGTGAATCTGTAAGATTATTTCAGAATCTCAAGGCTCTTTGCTGATTAAGGTTTTCTACTATGTAATTTAAATATCAAATATCAATATCACTGTGCCTATGATATTTACCCTTTAAAAGTTGTCCACCTTTCTTGTGATTTTTCTCATAGACAGATTTAGGAGAAACACTCAAATCCCCTTTCAGCCTACATTCTACACTAGGAAATCTATTTTCCAAGTCCTCCGTTGTGTGGCAGGCTCTCTGTTGTGCTGGTCATTCCAACTAGCCTTTTTTTACTTCCTTTTCTAGTTATAGAATCAGAAACGATCCAGATTAGAAAGGACCTCAAAAGATCATTTGGTCCAGCATTTCATGGGAAATGAAGCATAGATGAGATTATCTAGTGCCTTGTCCAGTCACATCTTGAAAACCTCCAGTAATGTGGACTCTACCATAACCCTAGGGAGGTTGTTGCAGTGAGTTTTTCTCAGTGTAAGAAATTCTCTTACATCTTCTTGAAAGGCAGTGTTTTCTTTTAATGAAACCCTTTATTTTGTTTATAGGTATTTGAAGTAAAAAATACTGTACAATTCTTCTGGTTATCTTTCCAACCAGTTCTATGGATTGAATTGTTGTTACTTCATTCTCAGAGGAGTCTCTTAATAAAGTAACAACCTTGCTTTGGAACCAAGAAATTAAAAAAATGTGATCTCAACGAGGATAGTTCACAGATTATTGCTGGAGGTGTAGACAGTCCGGTTTCCAAAAGTACCTTATTTTTCACCACATAACCTCTGCATAAGAGATGCAGATATATACTGCTTTAGTTTTTGGCTTGTTTTGACATTTTAAGAGTTGAGACTTTAAAGACTGTAACATAAAATATTTTTCAGTTTTATGTTTTCATCCCTGGAAAATTTCTAGGAGTCTTACTACTTCATAAAACTATTGCTTTGATGTAGAGAGTCTGAATTCAAACTCCCATGAAGTTGATCCTAGACCACATTTGTATTAGTATAATTATATTGAAAATAATGGAGTTCTTTTTTACAAATAGCCACATTACTAAAGAATAAAATTTAATAGCAAAGACTTCTTGCCCTTGGTAAGTAAGGACGTGATCTAATAGATTTAAGCATCCAGGGAGTTCTTGTTAACCAGGATGCCTATAGGGATCAGGAAGACTTTCATTTCTCTGCCATATTCATAATGTAGATTACTTTTTCTGTGGTTGTGGCCTCTCTGCTCAGAATAAGAAAGAATTATTTAGACCTTTTTTTGAGGTTGAATCATAATTCTGAAGTACCAAATATTAGAAACTTATTTTCATTCCTTTCTAATGAAACAACTGCATTCTTTAGATTTGACCCATAGTTTCTTGGATTATTTATGATTCACTGAAAATATTTTTTCTTTTCATGATTAATTCCTTTACATTAGTCTATGAAAAACATGGTAATGCTGAGACTTTGACATACAAAACAGGATTATGAGTCAGCTGATTGCATATATATTTTCAGAGAATATCTACAATTCTATAAAAATGACTGAAACTTCATATATGTAAGAAAGACACTTGCAACAACATTGTTGCATTATGGACTCTTCTCTCCACAGGGCAAAAGACTCATTCAGGTGCATCCACCTGCTCAGGTATGGGGTCCTACATGCTCTGAAGGTAGATATTCTGAAGGATATTCTCCGAACAATTGCACCTGGTGGTATTTTTCCTTAACTGTATCATCCCAGAGGTTCTACTATCACTCATAAGCCTGACCTCATCTACAGCCAGGTCCATCTTGGTTAACGCATAAACCACAAATTTCAAACATTTCAGACACTCCCTTTGTAGCCTCTTTCTTTGTTCCTAGGCAGCCCTCCCTCCAAACCATCTTGGACCTGGCTGGCACTGACTCTGCCAAGCATGGGGAAAGCTTCTCACATAAACCACCCCTGTAGTACCTGCTACCAAAACTTTGCCACACAAACCCCATCCAGGTTAGTATCAGTGGATAAAGAGGTCTCATCTCCACCTTGAGGATGAAGTCTAAATAGTTATGAAGTCTAAGAGTCAAAACTGATTACTTTTGTGTAGGAGTGTGTTGGCAAAAAAAGAAAAGTTTTGACACTATATGCTTAGTAAAGAACTATGCTATATTTTCCAGACCTGCAGCCCATAAAACTGTCAGTTACCTTCCTTGCAATAATTGAAGCTGTTTTAATATTTTAATTTATCTTTCAGCCATATTCTAGCCTTGAGTTTTCTGTGTAGAGAAAAGTTGTGTAGCAGCTACGTCTTCTGTTACATGCTCTGATGATAGCTATTTGCCTCTCAGGGAAGGCAATGTCAAAATATTTATACAGGTCATAATTTGTTTACATACTTTTTATGCTAATACAAGCACACTATTTTATGATCAACCTCTGAATTACAGTGTGCTTTATACTATACTATGCAATACTATATTATGCTATGTATAATATGTTATATAATAAGTATATAAAATTGTTTTTATATATATGATAATTTTACATATTCATTTCATTGCATTGCATTATAATGGTATTATAAAATAAGCCACACATTACATCAATACATTTTCACATAAAAGGTTCTCATAAATTCACTCTCAATGACATGAAATTATTTACTTATGGGAGGCATTTGTCTTCACTGGACTGCATGGAAATACTTATTCATGGGGCAGGTGTCTCTATAAGTTCTTATCATTGTCTGATGGAGAGAGGAGCTGAATGATTGTCTGATGGAGAGAGGAGCTGGATGAATGAAGGAACAGACTTGCTTCCTAGTTCCTAGAGCATGGTGGTGGGGTTGTTAAAGTCATCATATGGAATATGATGGAGGGTAGAAGACAAAGGTTTGAAGAGCAAAGGCAAATCTTTATTAGATCAGCATGCGTGGAGGCAGAAAGAAATAGGTAGTCTGCATCTGCATGAGAACAAATAGGAGCTGGTATTTACTGCCAGTGTCACTGGTACACTGGATATTTGAATAAGTGAAGTTCTGTTTTCAAACCTCCTTAATACTACATGCTACTACAGTATTGATGTTTGACAACACTAAAAAAGCCTCCTTTAAAATACTGCAATAACCTCATAGCTACTGCAAAAATGAAAATTATGTTTGTTTGTCTAAAGCCAAGTAATCTGAATACAAAGTTACTTTTGTTTTGTCCTTGTAGATTGTCTTCTTCCTATTCATGACTTATGAATTTATTGGGGGGTTTTGCTAAAGAAACATCATGTTGACTACTCAGAGTTGGTAAGGCCATTCCTGGAGTATTGTGTCCAGTTCTGGGCAAGAGAAAGTACATCAGAAGTACTTGGAATTACTGTGCAGCAGAAGAGAAACTTTGAACTACTGTAGAGACCACAATAAAGGGCCACAAAGGTTATGAAGGGACTGGAGGACCTCTCCTATGAGAAAAAGCTGAGAGAGCTGGGACTGTTCAGTTTGGAGAACAGAAAGTTCAGGGAGGGTCTCATCTGTCTATATAAATACCTTAAGCGAAGGTATAAAGAAAACAGCCAGACTCTTTTCAGTGGTGCCCAGTGAAAGGACCAGAGACCATGGGCACACACTGAAACACAGGATGTTCCCTCTGAATATCAGTAAACACTTTTTTTTACTGTGAGGGTGACTGAGCACCAGCACAGGTCACCCAGGGAGGTTTTGGAGCCTCTATCTTTGGAGATATTAAAAAACTGTCTGGACATGATCCTGAGAGAACGGATCTAGGTGGTCCTGTTTGAGCAGAGGGTTTGGACCAGATTACTTCTAGAGTTCTGTTGTGGCCCTGGCTGTACTGAAGGACTATGCTGACCACGTGCAGGACACCCTGGCCTTGGAGCAGTGAAGAGGGGAGCCGAGGGGCTGCCTAGGAACAAAGAAAGAGGCTACAAGGGTAGTGTCTGAAACATTTGAAATTCGCGGTTTATGCGTTAACCAATCAGGACCGAGTATTTGTTGCGTAATCGGCAAGCTCCAACCAATGATAAGTTCACCCTTGGCGGATGTTCATGGGTACTGGCTACCAAAAGGTATATATTGATGTTGGGAACAAGGAATAAACGTATTGAATCTGCGTCATGTTGATGTGTACTTTCACCCCAGTTCGTGCTGCAAATCGCGGGCTTCGGCAGAGTTCCCTTACAACCTCAATTTTTCTGTAATTCTTTGGTTTTGATTGTGAGATTGTAGACTCAGTGTAGTCTTGAAAAGACTTTGATAGCATAGTTGTACAGCAAAGTGTGGATGCATTCATATCACAAAGACAAACACTTAATTCCCGTGGCCTTGACAAGTGGGAAGAAAGAGAGTTAACCTCAACTGTCTCAGATTTGATTGTAAGTAGTATTTGTATTTTGCAGAGAGTAATTTTCTCTTTTCATATTTCTTCTTTGTTTTTTCTTGTAGTAATCCATTATCAAGATATCTTACTTTTCCAAGTTTGAATTGTTGATAACCATGAAATAGAACTATTTTATACACGTAATCATTTTTAATTATCATTCATACTATTATAAATACAAACTTAGTGTAGATATAGAATTTATTCTATGGTTTGCAGGGGTATGCAGTGTCAGGGTGAGGGGCAATGTATTTAAATGAGAGCAGCGTAGGGTTAGATTAGGCATTAGGAAGTTCTTTGCTTGTGAGGGTGGTGAGACATGGGAACAGGTTGCCCAGAGGTGGTGGATGCCCCATCCTAGGAGGCATTCAAGGTCTGGATTGATGTGGTTCTTAATAAATGACAGGATGATAGAGATGGGCTTGTTCAGCCTGGAGAAAAGAAAGTTCCAGGGAGACATTATAGTGTCATTCCTGTACCTGAAGGGGCCTACAAGAAAGTTTGGGACGGACATTTAAGAAGAGTGTGTAGTGATAGGATGAGGCAGAATGGATTTAAATTGGAAGGGGGGAGATTTAGATTAGATCTTAGAAAAAAATTCTTTACTGTGAGGGTGTTGAGGGATTCGAACAGGTTGCCCGAGAAAGCGGTGGCTGCCCCATCCCTAGAGGTGTTCAAGGCCAAGTTGGATGAAGACTTGAGCAATCTGGTCAAGTCAGAGGTGTCCCTGCCCATGACAGGGAGGGTTGGAATTCGATGGTCTTTGAGGTCTCTTCCAGCCCAAACCATTCTATGATTCTATGATTTAGTTTTACAGTTTCACTGCCATAAGTTAATTAAATACAAATATACTATTTCCCCTCTCACAGCTTTCATGTATAATCACATTAGCAATAATTTTATGTTCTGTGTTAATAATCACGTCAATTTCTTTTCATATTTCCTTGTGTATGGAAGCAGTGAAACTTGTATGATATCCCAGTTAAAATCTTATCAAGCTGATAGAATTTCAAGCATGCACATAAATTTTATTTTAATTGACTCATTTCTTCTATTTTCTTGATTAACTTAATTTTATTATATTGAAAGTAGTTAATTAAGTGTGAATACATGGATTTTCATGTAGTTCAAAGCACCCTTCTTAACTCATTCTTGATTTAAAAATAATGCAAATGAAGCTTAGTCTTACTGAGGTTCTTCCAGAACATAAGTATAGCTAATTGATGCTTGTGAAAGAGGTGTCATTTGTTGGCATTCTGATCAGCAACAAATAAACATATTCTAAGTATATGATATTATATTAAAAGCAAATAATCTACTTCAGCAGAAAAGAGTTAATATAAATACAAATTACATTCCAATTGTTTTCTGTCTGCAGGAAAAATTCTCTTGAAGATTTGACAAAAGAAAAAAAAAATCTATATGTTTTCCTTTCAAATCTTTCAGAGTGGATAAATTCAAACAGTGTACACCAAACAGTTCTACTAAAGACAGATTTGGCTTACGCCTTTAACTTCTTCCCTCCCAATCGACAGGTCTGTAATTTACCAAAGGCAGCTCTGAACAGCTGCAGCAGCCTGAAGTGAATGATACAATGAAAACCTTTATAAACCACTACCTGCTATCTGCAGCTCTGTATTTGTACCTATGATATTTCCTCCTGCCCCACTAGTCCTCCTGTAATAAACATCTCAAAATGTCAGCAATAGACACTGGACATAAGAAAAATAGGATTAGGACAACCTATTTGATTCCTTTCCACCCATCTCTCAAGACTGTCCGGGTCTCTCTGAATGGCAGCTCAGCCTTCTGGTGTATGTGTGTCATCATTGAAGGAACAGGGTTCTTTTAAGAGAATTCCAATGCACAAACACGAGTCCACACCAAAGCAGCGATTATATTACAACGTTTGGGGTTTTCTCCCCCATATATGAAGGTTCAATACTCGTGGAAATGTTGTGCTTTCCTTCTCACATAAAGGTTGGTTTTCATGGGAACAGGTATAAAGTTCTTTCTCATTGGTCACCTAGCCAAGGTAATCTGGCTAGTGTCTGTCCACTATGTCCAACTCAGACCATCCTCTATTACCTTACACAGTGTGCCACTCCTCCCAGTTTGCATCAGCAGCAAACTTGCTGAGGGTGCACTCTGTCCCCTTGTCCATATAATTGATGTATATGTTGAATAAGACTGGACCCAGTACTGTTTCCTGGGGCATACTACAAGCTACAGGCCTCCAACTAGACTCTGCACCGTTTATTACAACCTTCTGGTCTTTGCCATTCAGCTCATTCTCAATTCACCTTAGTGTCTACTCATTCAGCCCACACTTTCTAAGCTTGCTGATGAGGATGTTATTAGGGTTGCTGTCGAAACCCTGGCTGAAGTCAAGGTTGTTAACATCCACTGCTCTCCTTTCATCCACCAGCTAGTCATGCCATCATAAAAGGTTATCAGACTGGTCAGGGATGATTTTTCCTTGGTGAACCCATGTTGACTTCTCCCATTAACAATCTTTTCCTCCAAATGATTAGAGATGATATCCACAATGAGCTGTTTCCCCTTTCCAGGGATGGAGGTGAGGCTGACTGGCCTATAGTTTCCTTGTCATCCTTCCTGCTCTTTTACAAGTCCTGGTACATTGGCTTTCCTGCAGTACTCTGGCACAGCTGCTGTTCTCCATGACCTTTTGAAGATGATTGAGAGTGGCTTAGCTATAACATCTACCAGCTCCCTGAATACCCAACCTAATTCCAATCCAATGTCTGTTTATACTGGGACAACATTCTAGAGATTACAATCTTCATATTGTATTTCTAAGAAAAATCTTATTTTGTTTTTCTTACTGGCATTTTTAGTGCTTTCTTTGTCTTTGGTATTTTCTGAATTCTGAGGGAAGCAGACAGTTGTCTTTTCAATCTTTACTTAAAGAAAACTAACAAGAGGTCTCAGCTGCCTAATCTTTGGAGGTAAACTGAGCTCTGAATCTTCTTGTGAGCTATATGGAAATGATAGCACAGAATACCTTGAAGAGAAGAAAATTGTTTATCACAGTTTAACAGGATTGCTTTTCAAACTATGGCTTCTCAGAAAGAGAGACAATTTTTTGCCTGCGATTTGTATGGTCTCTTGTTAGTCCAAACCTCCTATATAAAGGTTCCTATATTTCTTTAACAACCCAACTTCTCGAACATGTATTCTACCATCTGAAGCTGGCAGGAATTAATTTGTTAGAACTCCTCCTGAAGGTCCAATTGCACATCTGTAGAGTGATCAGATACTAATAACGAAACCTTGAAGTTACAGATTTTTTGCTTAAGAAACAACTTTGTTATTCTTACTTTGAGAAAGGCTGTTTTGCAGTTTCTGCAGTGCTAACTTGACGTTGTAGCAAAACTCAAAATATTAAATTTCGGAATGTCACAATTGTCACTACTAGCACTAGTTGTGTCTCCAAACTCACTCTTCTGGACCTTTAAATTAGGAACTTTGATGAGTCCTGTGAAACAACTAGTAAATTCTCTGGGAATCTGATACATTCTTCAAAGCTCCCAATTTACAACACATTAAAGAAACAATTCTATATTAAAGAAAAACAGTGTTTGTGATCATTCATGCTAGAATTTATAATGAAGTACTTATATTATTTTTTCCTCTCAGCTTCTCATTTTCCTTATATCTAATCCTATACATCAGTAAATTACTATGTTTAAAAGTTGAAGATTCATTTTACATGTCTTCACTCATTAGGATGTTAGATAGGTCATGTGAAACAAATTTTAAAACTGGTTCATTCTGCAATGTTTTTCATTAGAAGTTTGAAACTACAACACTTATCTAGTAGTTTTTTAATCAATTCCAATTTTATACTTTTTTAAAGCTCTTTGTATACAGAACTGCATATAAAATACGTAGGATTACTATCTGAGCATGTTCCCAACATTGCACAGACAAAAATGATACTAACTAACACTTAACATAAGATTTTCTATCTAGATTCTCATTATAGAGCTGGTCCCAAAGCTCTGTTCTGCTGATAAAACCATAAGGAATAAAGAAATATCCAGATCTGCATTTGAATACGCTATATTACAGGACATTGCTATTGAACTTGGTAGTTTGTAAAACTCTAAAAATGTCTTTTCCATAGAACTAATCTCATACTTTTTTTTTTTTCCAATTTCTTCTGAATTGAGGTTTTCACCTGACACAAATCAGAATAGGCAACTTACCTATTCTGAATTCCAAAGTGGAAGAGAGTTAGATTGGGTAGGACTAACCTTAGAAGCAAAAGTGGCAATGTGTGTCTATGATATCATGAGATCTTTAAACCAAGTTGATAGCAAACCATGTCATCACAGCATAGAGCTCAGCCTGTGTTGTACCACTTGCTCAGACAGCTCATGTCAGCAACTATCCCATTAAGAGGTGTGAGCTGCTGCAGCTATGCTGTGTATCATCCATATAAAGTCCAATAAGTTCAAAGCTAGCTCAAAAGTGTAACTAGACTGTTCCAAATACATTATAGCTTTTTTTTCAAAATTACCCCAAATGAAATATATACAAGCTCTTCAGTAGCTACTTTGTCTTTGAAAAACAGAATCTTGAGGAAAGAAAATAGTTTCAGAGTTTATGCAATGAATGACCTGTTCATGGCCTATAATCCTAAGAAATCTGAGGAACTTTCCCAAGTCATTTTCAGCTCTGTAGAAATTATAAATTCTCCTGCTGACTGCTGTGTTTCTTTCCAGCTAGTGATCATTACTAGGAGGGGTTTAGAGAGACACACTTCCTAACACTAGTGCCTACATCTGAAATCACTTACAACTACAAATGTAAAGGGATATTTGCTGGTTTGAGTCTCCTTTTTCCTTCCTTTGCAATGGCCAGTGACAGTGGTTAAGTGTTAAAGAAGGACAAGTGAGGACATCCTAAGATTTTGAGGACCATTCCACAAAGCAACAGTGACCAAGCACTAACCCAGAGGGAAGAGGATCCCCAGGGAAGTGGTCACAGCACTGAACTTGCCTGAGTTAAGAAGCATTGGGCGATGCACTTGGTCACATGCTCTGACTTGGCTGGCCCTGTGTGGAGCCAGGAGTTGGACTTGATGATCCTTACAGGTCCCTTCCAACCCAGGAGATTCTACAATTCTATGACAGTGTGGACAGTTCCCTGATTTGACTTTACAATGCTTCAACCTGAACAGTGCTAAGAAAGTGTTCCTTTCCATAAATAAATGTCTGTTAAATGTCTATATTCACAATTCATGTCCTGGGAACCTAATAAAAAGTTCAAGTACACGGAGAAAGAAGCTGAACAATAGAAAAGAAGAAAAACATTCAACAGGAATACATTCATGGATAAAGATTAATTTGTATTAATATTTTAGTAACAATGAAGATATGATTTATTTTGTTCTTCAAATTGAATGTACTAATGGTTGTGCAAAGAGTAGTGGTCTCACAGAATCCCAGAATTGTAGGGGCTGGAAGGGACCTCGAGAGACCATCGAGACAAACCTCCCTGCCAAAGCAGGCTCCCTACAGCAGGTTACACAGGTAGGCATCCAGATGGGTTTTTAATATCTCCAGAGAAGGAGACTCCACAACCCCCCTGGGCAGCCATTCCAGTGCTCTGTCACCCTCACTGTGAAGTTCTTTCTCATATTGGTGCAGAACCTCCTGTGATCCAACTTGTGACCATTGCCCTTTATCCTGTCCCCACAGGCCACTGAAAAGAGGTTGGCCATCTCCTTTTGTCTCCCAATATATTTGAAATATATTGATATGTGATATTTTGATACATTATATTTGTAATTAACATAGAATATTAACATAGATGTTTGTTGGGTTGACCTTGGCTGACTGTCAGACCACCCAGCCAGCTGCTCTCATACTCTACCTTCTCACCAGCATGGGGGAAGAAAAGATTAGAAGGTTATGGGCTGAGACAAAGACAGGGAGACCACTTACCAGTTACTGTTATGGGTCAAACAGACTCAAATTGGGGAAAATCAGTATAATTTATTGGCAATTAATGTAGATTTGCCTAGATAGAAACAAAGACAAATTAAAACAATAGAACATCCCTGGGTTTTTTTGTTTGTTTTTTTGGGGTTGTTGTTGTTGTTGTTGTTGTTGTTGTTGTTTTCTCAGAAGGCTCAACTTCACTACTTCATTCCCTACTCCTCTACCTCCTCCCTAGTCCAAGCAGTGCCAGAGATGGGGAATTGAGGTTGCGGTCAGTCCATAACAGCTACTCTCTGCTGTTCCTTCCTCTTCACACTTTTTTTTAATGATTTTGGGTTCAATGATTTCTACTTTCCTTCTTTTAGAAGAACACACAGCATCCTCATTTATTATAATTAAGCTGTGCACTTCACATATGCTGAAGACCTGACTCATATGGCACATGTTACACATCAGTGTATTTATACTCTGTATTTTTCTATTGTTCTTCACAGTAGAAAGCACCATACATTTGATGAGAGATAATTTATGTACTGTCTCCTATATGAAGATGGCAAAAATTTGAAAAAGTATCGTAAAATACTAAAAGGAATCTAATGCAAGCAAAACTCTTGAAAATCTGTATATTGTTTGCATACTGCTACGACTGTTGTCTTTCATTCTGGCAGCACTTCCGACTTAATTTATAGTTTTATTCCAACAATAAAGACATGTATTCATAATATTGTATGAGAAATGAGTGAAATTTAATTCTTTCTAAATAAAATAAAGAAGCTCTAATTTCCAGCTTCCTTTTTCAGAGGAATATGGATCATAACACCTCTTTGTTTTAATTACAGAACAACATTTGGAATAAAAGTTTAATGTTAATAGGATACACAAAGATTAAAAAAAAAAAAAATCAAAGCTTGGTTTGCTTCTTTGCAGGTTTTTCAGGCCAGTACTGTGAAATAAAAATGAATGAGTGTGATTCAGCTCCCTGCTTGAATGGTGCTGTCTGTCAGAATGATGTCAACAGCTATGATTGTTTTTGCCCTGAAGGTAAGTTGTTCAAAATAATTTATTTTTATTATCTTTGACAATTTTCAAAATTGCCTGCAGTCCACAAAACATCTTCTTGACAGTTTTCAAAACCACTGTTAAAATTTCCATTCTATAGAAGTTATTCATTCTTTTCTGAAGTCTCATTTGCATCTTTGTCCACCAAGGCACCAAATAAAAGAAGGATGCTCATTAAAAATGGAGACAGATATACTTCTGATATTTTTTTTTCAGAGAAAACTTCATTCTTTTCGAAAAACATGAAGAAATGAAGAAAACAGAAATGAGCAGTACGTGAAATCCATGGAAAATGTAATCAGTAAAATTATAATGAAAATATTTTATCCTGATGTACTAACTCGCAGCTTTATGACTGAGCACAGCAAATAAATTACAATGGCCACAATAATGACTATAATATATCTTCAGTATAAAAGTCTATTAAAACTTTTACAGACAAAAATAATGTGATTTTCAGCACTTTTGTTTTTTTTTTTTTAAATGCACATTGGTCAGTGTTATCAGAAATGTACAAACAAATGAGTGCTTTCTAAGAAAAAAAAAAAACTACAAGAAGTTAAAAATATCACAGAATCACAGAATATTAGGAGTAGGAAGGGACCTCGAAAGATCATCTAGTCCAACACCCCTGCCCAAGCAGGATCACCTAGATTAACATGCAGGAATGCATCCAGATTGGTCTTGAATGTCTCCAGAGAAGGAGACTATATAACCTCTCAGCATCCTGTTCCAGTGCTCCACCACCTTCACTGTGAATAAGTTTTTCCTACATTCACATGGAACTTCCTGTGTTCCAGTTTGGACACATTGCCCCTTAGGCTATCACTGGCCATCACTGAGAAGAGCCTGGATCCATCCTCCTGATAACCTTAACATAATAATAAACATTAATGAGGTCAGCCCTCAGTCTCCTCCAAACTAAAGAGAGCCAGCTCCCTCAACCTTTCCTCATAAGGAAGATGTTCCACTCCATCATCTTAGTGGTCTTGTGCTGGACTCTCTCAAGGAGTTGTATGTCCTTCCTGAACTGAAGGGCCCAGAACTGGACACAATACTCCAGGTGAGGTCTCACCAGGGCAGAATACAGGGGGAGAAGGGCCTCTCTCGACCTACTAGCCACCCTCCCTTCTAATACACCCCAGGATGCCAGTGGCCTTCTTGGCCACAGGGGCACATTGCTGGTCCCTGGTCATCTTGCTGTCCACCAGGATCCCCAGACACACACTGCTCCCAGGTCCCTCTCACCTGCACTGCTCTCCAACAAGCCAGTTCCCAACCTATACTGGTACTTGGGGTTGTTCCTCCCCAGATGCAATACCCTACAATTGCCTTTATTAAATTTCATTAAATTTCTCACTGCCCAGCTGGGCAGCCTGTCTGAATCTTGTTGAATGGCAGCACAACCTTCTGGTGTGTCAGCCACCTCTGCCAGCTTTGTGTCATCAGCAAACTTGCTGACTGTGCACTCTATTCCCTCATCCAGGTCATCAGTGTATTCATTGAACAATATGGTGCCTTTTTTGAAATATTTTCACAAATGGGTTTTTGCTGAATATTTTTACTTTGGGGTTTTTTGTTTGGGTTTGTTTTTTATTTTGTTTTTTTTTCTTTTGTGTGTGTATGATTTTTAGTAAAAATAAAGTTTGTGATTTGTTTTCAACTTTCTTATAATTGTCTGATTTCAATCTTCTAATATCACTATTTTGTAAGTGTGGAGTGATGGTTGACTTGATTTCACATCTTGCAATATTTCAGGTATTTATATGCAAGCATTCTAGTGGTAATGATAAATTCAGAAACTCATGAAAGAGATGAAATTGCTAGAATTAATTCTCATAAGTACAGCCTCCATCATTAGTTAGCTTTAATTGGAAGCCAAAACAGATATTGGAAGAGAACTGAAAATTAAACTTGGAAAAGATTGTTCTGCTCTTTAGTCTGCCTGATCAGCTTATAGAAAAATAAAACTTGGCACCTACATTGATAATTTTGTGGCTTACTTGTTACCTGTGAGACATGGGACTGATTAAACTCTAAATGCAAATGAGAACTGTTACTGTATACATTATTAATGAACTAAGGGTAATTCTAAAGTTTTATGACTTAGGGATCAGTGGAAATTGGTTCTATGGTCAGTTTGAGAATTATGAGAATATGCCTCGCACTGAGGGTGCTGATAGCTTAGCATTAGTCATGGTCTTCCTGCAGCCATTGCCTGTGACAGCACTAATGATAGTCATTTTGTAGCATGACAATGAATTAAAATACATTTACAAGAGCATAAAATGTCAAATATTGGGAGTGGAGATTCTCTGGCAATTTCAAGTACTAAAAAACACTGCTGGAGTTCTGAGTTTTCTAAAAGTCACTATGAGACAAGAAACAAATAGAAAAAAGTACAGTAGAAACTATTTCAGAGTTGATTTTAAAAACTACAATCAGATTCCCAAATCCCAGCATCACTTATCTTCATCTGCAATGTCCCCAAAATGTCAGGAGATGTATAGATTCTTAAGTCTGATTAACAAAAAGATTAATGAAAATACGGAATCCTAATTTTTTTCTTTCAATTATTAGCTCCTTTTAAAGTATATTTGATGGTCAAATGTATTTTCCTATTAATGATAGAGCAGAAAAAGCTTTTAGAAAGATCTTTCTATAAGACTTCAATATATTTTTGTTATAGGAGTAAATTGAAAACAATCTATATTTTTTAGAAAAAAAAAAGTCCAAAGATTTTTTTTTTTAAAAGAAAGCACAAATATAGCTGAATAATACATAGCTCTTTGTTTTTTTTCCAACCAAGGATTTGAAGGTCTGAACTGTGAAATAAACTTCGATGAGTGCACTTATGGCTTCTGTAAAAGCAATTCAACTTGTTTAGACCTGGTTGCAGACTACAGCTGTGTTTGCCCTCCAGGATTCACTGGTAAGATTCATTTTCACACTCAAAAAGACATTAAATAATTAAACTTTTAATTTCCTTTTCTGAGATTAAAATAAACTTTTAAACTGCATTTTGTTCAGTGTTTTAGCGTTAATAAAAAAATTCAACTCAGTCTTCTGCAGTATTGATAGTCTGCTTTACTTTCCCTACCAATATGTTAAAAATTGAAAGTACTCTTTGATTAATTTATGGAAAGCAAAACTGTATTAAAAAGGTTTTCAAAATATACCTAGTCTATGAAAAATAGGTAATCAATGGTAAATATAGTAGGTGCCATTTGTCTTCAGAAGACCAGATCACAGCCATACTTGATTGAAATAGAAACAAAAATACAATTTTGTCAAGAAGACTTTTTGTTCCCTTCAGGAAAGACACCTTCAGATGCTTATGATAAAGAGCTTGTAAATTACACTATTATTTGTGTGTCTAATGGGTTTAGAAAATAGATCTTGCATCAAGTGCAGTCTTTATGGCCCTACTTTTTGCCAGAAGCAGCTAACAGGATCATGAGGTAATCAATAAAACTGTCTGAAAAAATATGCCACCTGTGTAAAGGGTAATAGAGGATGATCTGAGTGTGACACGATGGAAAAGGACTAGCCAGATTACCTCTTGTCTAGGTCACCAGGGAGAAGGAACTTTAAACTGTTCTGATAAGAACTACCTTCATGTGAGGGGGAAACCACAACAACATGATGGTGGAACAAGGAGCCGCTGTTAGCAAGAGGATCACGAGCCTGGTGAGGGTCGCTGCCTGCGCTGGCCACACACGTTGCAACCTGAGCTGGCACCTTTCTGCTAGGCCTGATGCAGGACAGAAGGAGGTTGCCTTGGTGATGGGGAGAGAGAGACATCGAACACACTTTGAAGATGCAGGGGACACCCTGAAGTGCTATGTCTACCTCCCTCCGCTGTTCCTATGTGGCCAGTGTTGGCAAGACTCTCTTATGTTACTATATGCTTAAAAACAGCTCAGCAAGGCTTGAAACAATAAAGCTGTGTTGTAACTGCTGCCTTGGTGTGCGTTTGTGCATTGGAATCCTCAGCAAGGGGCCTGGCTATACCATCTTAACAACTAATAGGCTGTGATATCAGAGACTGGAACTGTTTTGGGTTTGTGTGGCAAGGTTTTGGTAGTGGTGGGGTTCCAGAGCTGGCCTCTGTGAGAAGTTGCATCTTTCCCCATATTCAATGCATCCGCAAGATGGACCTGCCACTGGCCAAGTCCAACGCCAAGCTGGTTGATGATGGTGCCTCTGGGATAATATATTTGGTGGGGCAGGAGAGGGGGAAGCTTTTTGCAGCCAGTGACAAAGGGGTGAGAAGATCTGAGAAACTTTGCAGACACCAAGGTTTGTAAAGAAGCATAAGGAAAAGTTTATGTCCCTTGAAGCCCATGGAGGATGATGAGGGGAAAGGGATTCCATCTTCACTCCATGGAGGACCCCATGCTGGAGAAGGTAGAGTCCCATGAAGGGGGCTGTGACCCCATGGGAAACCCATGCTAAAGCAGGCTCTTGACAGGTACTGTGGACCCATGGAGTGAGAAGCCAACACCAGAGCAGGTTTTCTGGTCATTGTAGGAGACCCACACTGGAGCAGTTGGTGAAGAACTGCAACCCGTGAGAAGGACTCATATTGGAGAAGTCTTTAGAGGACTGTGTCCTGTGAGAGGGACTCCAGGCTAGAGAGGGGGAAGAGTGTGAGGAGTTGTCCCCCTGAGCAGGAAGGAGCAGCAGAGGCACTGTGTGATGAAATGGTCACCACCTTCATTCCCTGATCTCCCCCATGCCGCTCAGGGGAAGGAGGTAGAGAAGTCAGGAGTAAAGTTAAGCATGGGAAGAAGGGAGGTGTGAGGGGAGGTGTTTTAAGATTTGGGTTTATTTCTCATTACTGTACTCTGTTTTGCTTGGTACTAAATTAGATTTTTTTTTCTAAACAGAGTCTCTTTTAACCGTGACAGTAACTGGTGAATAATCTCTCCCTGACCTTATTGTGACCCACCACAGGAGCATGTTCACTTGCAGCTGCTGATTTCAGAAAGGCAAATGAAGAAGCATTAGTCATAAGCAGTAACAGGAAGACACGCTGTGGCAGTCTCAGAAATCATACAAAACAATCATACAACAAGTGGGTGTTGTGATATAAAGCCAAGCAGAGAGCTCAAAATCTGTGGTGACCAGTGGAGAGGAAAAAAATAAAAGAGATCTATTACAGAGAAATGGAAGGTTAAAGAAGCAAGTAGAGCAATAAAGGATAAGGAGGCAAAATTAAGTTAGAAGTAACTAGAGCATTTAAGGTTGATAGTAACACCAGTGACTCCAGTTTAGGAAAACTTCATACATATTTCATCAATGGTTAAAAAAAGACAGATGGGACATAGGGATTTTAGGATGATACATGGAGATTTAGAATCTGTGAAAGTGATAATAGTTGTGGTTCCCACAGATGTCTGTGAATTTGATTGATCCATGCCAACATATTCTAATATTCAGCATTACAAAACTAACATGTGCTCTATTTCTTGCAAGATCAGATTCTCCTTCTTTCTTTGATAACTGACTTTGCTATCATGAATTTACATAGCATAGGCCTATTTTGTATCAAGCATGAAAATAATGGAGGTGATTACGAAGTATTTGTTCATTAAAAAAGAAGCATTTTTAACACAAAAATTTTTAAAGGATCTTTAAAAACTTACTACTATAACACAAGGATCAAATGGAAAACTAACTCTTCTGTATCAGACTGAAAATAGTCAGATTGAACAAGACAACGTAGGAAAAGTAGGAAAAGTCATTCCTTTGAAAATGCAGGTGCAACATTTTGGGATCTGATGGAGCCCACATTACAGAACCAGGACTATACACTAATGTGTGGGTGTCACCAAGGCAGCATGGAACAGAGTATGTTCTCCTTAGGATGAACACTTTGTGCTAGATTCATGCTGATACAAACAGCTTGACAATAACATATCTGTTCATTCTAAGACAAATAGGAGTCAAGATGTGTCAGCAGTAAAACAGTTACCAGTAAGTTATGGGCAGATTTTAATGGATACCTCCAGGCCTATGTTGAAGTCATAGAAGTTCACATGACTGCATAATAGGCCATTATGAAAAGGCTTTATTTTCTTTTGCATTTCCCATGTGAGAGACTTTCTATCATGAATGTACTATTGATCTCACTTCTTATTAGCTTTCTTGTGAGACAGGACAGATCCCACAGGAAAACTAATCAGCCAGTCTACTGACTGGAATTGGAAGTGGGGATAACTGAATATTTTCATCTGTGTTCATGCTATTTGTATAATAAATGCACAGTCAGTCATTGTAGATGTCATTAGATCTGCTCTCCCCAGGCCTTCCAACAAATGCTTCAACCTCCCTAGAAAGAGTCTTTGATGTAAAATACTGAATGTTTGAGATTTTTTTCTAAGAAAACCAGTGGTAAAAAAAGGCTTCCATGTTCTACTGATTTCTAGGATTGATGGAAATGGCTCAATACTACCATAACAACAGTGATACACCCAAAACCTTTTTAAGGATCAAAAGAAATAGTATGTGTGTGTATATATATATGTGTATATATGTATATGTGTATATATATGTGTATGTACATATATACATATATACACACACATATATATACACATACATATATATATATATATATAAATTTATTTGTTTATCTGGTTACCATTTAAGCAATGTTGAAATCCATAATATATAACAAACGTAGAAAAGCACCATTTAAAGCACTGTCAAAATCGTTATATAGGAAAACTTATTAATATCTACCCATTTTCTTTCGTATTATTTCCAACTTTCCAGATATCCTCCAGGTCCTAGAGGTGACAGTTTCAGTCTTGTCAAGGAGTGTGAGAGTTTATTCCTTAATCATTAGCACCTTGAGTCCTTCCCCAAGAGAAAGATGATGTTCCCAGTAGGGGTTTCTTCCTCCTTAATCAGAGGTCCAGTTGGCATTATTTTTGTATATTTTTCTCATCCAACCCTTATCTTTCTGCTGCACTGCCAGCTGCAACCTGGAAGTTCTCCCCCCCTGGCCCTTGCCCCCCAGCTCCATCTAAACCAGGGATCACCCACTCCCCAGCAGGGCCACCCAGACCTGAAGCTGAAGCAGAGGACACAGCAGTCACTGGATCCAGCACCGGGGTTAAACCTGTGACAGTCCCTGAGAGACTGAGCCCCTGCACTGCTGGGTCAGTGCATGTCAGGGTATCCCTGTGCTGAGCCCAGAAATCCTATTTACTGGGCTACAACCCTTAGTTGTGACTGCACGGAGGCACAACTTAGAAAGTTTATCAACAAATCTGCTAGCCCCTATGGATCACACCAACTTTTTTTTCTGATCAGACCTGATCAAATAAGAGAAATTCAAAACATTTCAGTAAATATACAGGTATGACTTTTTATTTTCAAATTTTTTTTCAAACACGTTTTTTTCCCCTTTAGCATGTTAAAAGGCATTTCCAAATGAAGTTCAGCTTTTAGCATCTGAGCTGCTCAGGTACAAAAAACTGTCTTAGGCCTAGCTGTTTGCTTGTTCATCAGTTCTGTGCCTGACAGCACCACACCACTTCCTTGTCATGAGCCTTGTGAAGGAACGCTATGCTGGAAGGACAGTGTAGGACAGGAGGGAAACAGTTGCCTGTTTGAACGTCCTTGGCTGTGGTAGCCCACCGGCAGTGAAGCTTGTTCCTTCCTTGGGAGGATGAGCCAGGAGGCCTCAGCACCACAGGTGCAGGAGGAAGCAGGCCTGCATGGCGGGAGCAGCTCTCTCATGCTAAGAAAAGCCAGCAGGACAGGAACACCCGAAACACTTGAGAGAGTCCTGAGGGGAGCAGGGAGTCTTCTCACAGCTTCTGCTTCCAAGTGCAGTTTTTATTGTTAAAAGGGTGAGTGTCTGAATGCTGGCAGCTTTGCAGCTTCGCAGCAACCTGCTGGGGCTGCCTTTACTGGAGAAAGACAAGGGAAGCAGCTCCTGAGGCAGACAAGTATAATACTTTCTCTGTATTAAATCAAAGCTCGCTCTCAAATGCCCTCTGGTGGGATCCAGCACACACAGAATCACTGTCATCTCACAGTAAAGAGCTGCTGGATGAATGGACAGATGGCGGCACTGCCACCACTTTCCCTTACAATGTTTTGTTTGATTTTGCCAATTAGAAGGGTTTCAAGAACATCTGGCAGTCAAGATAAGTAAAGGCAGTCCAAGTTTCTTAACCAGGCAAGCCTCAAAAATTAGAAAAAAGACTTGCTCAGCACATCCAGACTAGTTAACTATAGATATTATCAGAATCTTGAAATAGGTGAAATAAGGAATTTTAATATTGAAGAATAGGACACATTTAGTACCTTACATAGTAAGTTATCTTGAATGACAGTGTCAATCAAGTGGTATCAATCAGCTGGACTTGTATGGAATCCACCATTTATATAGGAGGAGGAGAAGGCAGCTTTATGAGGTGTTGGTTACTGACTGTTTTCATTATTAGGGTGGATTTTCTCTGGTAGTGTAAGTCACTGGAACCCAAGAATTTTCTAAGCCAGTGTTCTGGTATGAGAAGGTGTGGGATTTTTTTCTTAAATCTTGAATAAGTGATGAGATTCTATTTTGTCCATTGTAAACTTTTTGATTGTTTTAAAATTTAGAAGAAATTTTTAATTAAATGGGTTTCAAAATTGTGCATATGTGTCCAAATGTAGAAATGATCCCTCTGCTAGTAAAGTGACACCAATGAACAGTGGTTAGAAAAAACATGATTCCAAAGTGATTTTACTTTAGCATTTAGAAATAATTTTCTTGTAGTTTATATGCGTGAGCTTCATAAACAGATTCCTCACTTATATTATGGTCCATATGAATTCTGTATGTTTAACATGATCCCTGGGTTAGGTTTGGCCTGTGGCTCATTCATGTTTAGCATCATCATGAGGCAGTATGAACCAACATTTAAAATCTTCAGGCTTTACACAGAAGACTAAATAAATTTTAAAGCCTTTTATTATGCCTTCTGAAGATCAAATCCGTATAAATTCCTCTGGCATGTCTCATACTATGAGTTTTAAGAATCCTGTAGTAGCTATTGCAAGGCCTTTGCCTTTGACACAGCCCCACACAGCATCCTTCTCCATAAATTGGAGAGATGTGGATTTGATGGGTGGACTGTTTGGTAGATAAGGAACTGCTTGGATAGTTGCATCCAAAGGGTGGTGGCCAATGGCTTGAAGTCCAGATGGAAGAGAGTGAGGAGCAGTGTTCCTCAGGTGTCTGTGCTGGGACCAGTGCTGTTTAGTATCTTTATTAACAATATTAACAAAGAGATTGAATGCACCCTCAGCAAATTTTCAGATGACATGAAGCTGAGTGGTGAGGTTAATGTGCCAGAGGGATAGGATGCCACCCCAAGAGAAGGTGCCAGGGCGACCTTATAGCGACCTTCCAGTACCTGAAAGGTGCCTATAAGAAAGTTGTGTTAGGTTGGAAGGGACCTTTAAAGGTCATTTAGTCCCAACCCCCCCTGCAGTAAACAGGGACATCTTTACTAGGTCAGGTTGCTCAGAGCCCCATCAAGCCTGACTTGAATATTTCTAGGGATGGGGCCTCCACCACCTGTCTGGGTAACTTGTTCCACTGATCTACCACTCTCATATCAAAGAATCTTTTCCCAATATCAAACCTAGATATCCCCTTTGATAGTGTAAAAACATTACCCCTAATCCTACTGCTACATGTACTCATAGAATCACAGAATCACAGAATGGTCTGAGTTGGAAGGGACCCCAAGGATCAAGTTCCAACCCCCTTGCCACATGAAGGGCCACCAACCACCAGGCCTGCATCTAGACAAGGTTGCTCAGGGCTCCATCCAACCTGGCCTTGAAGAGTTTTTTCCCAGGTTTCATATATTGGAACCTTTCAGGTATTGGAAGGCTGCTATAAGGTTCCACCAGAGCCTGCTCTTCTCCATGGGGAATAAGCCCAACTCTCTCAGCCTATTCTCATAGGAGCGGTTCTCCAAACCTTGGACCATTTTTGTGGCCCTCTTCTGGACAGGTTCCAACAGGTCCATGTTCTTCTTGTGCTGAAGGCTCCAGAGCTGGACACAGTATTTCTAGTGAGGTCTCACCAGAGAAGAGTAGAGGGGTAGAAATCCCAAGTTCAGACAAATAACATGCCTGTGTCTGACCTCTAGTGAAAATGCTGAAGTTTTTGAAACCAACCCAAAACTTGAAAGCTGAAGACAGAAGAGATAGGGATGCATCTCCCGGCTCCTGGGACACAGCAGGGGCTGATGGTAGCATGAGAGCCAAAGGCCGGCTGCTTTTTCCCCTGCTCAGCTGGGACAGTGCCATGGGCTGCTGGTTTCCAGAAACACTCCAGAAGGCAGGCTTCCCACAGCTGGGCATGCAAACTTAACATGCTGGAAAATAAACACTATTTATGCATGCATAGAAATGTATTTAACATGCATTTCTGTCCTTAATAGAGAATTATTATAGTCACGTTCAATGTGTAAGTGTACCTGCTTACCCTGGAAGGAATTCAGGTTAGAATGCCGAGTAGAAAAGTAAAGGATCAGTAGAGTGAAGAAATGTCTGTTTGAGTTTCATCATGCTGCAAATTACATAATTTTTTTGACAAACTAATACATAAAAACTATTGAATTGCATGAAAGAAAAACAAATAAACTATATTTCAGAGGCAATGTTTTTTTCTAGTCATCTAAAAAATAAGCTAAGTCTCTTCCTTCTAGTTAGAAATCAAATGACACATTTCTCCAGTAGTCTCCACCTGCAAATAGTAAGCATAATTGTTTAAATTAGAAGGTCAATACTAACAGTTGGATCCCTCTGATAAAAAGATAAGTTAATTCTTCACTTTAAATTTTTTTTAGTTTATAAGGGATTTCCTTTATCATTGCTCTGCTTGAGGGGTTATAAGATTATTTTTGTATTCTAGTTTATCCTCTTTGTATTAGATTTTTTCCCAAAATTCTGTCAATTTTCATGCATGACATAATGTATGTAGAACATACATTAATATATTTATGTGAATATAATTAATTTTAGATAATTTAGAACATTATTTAAGAACAATAGTCTTGGTTTTTAATTTAAAAAGTGGTAAGTTGCAGGGAAGCCATTATCAAATAGAAAAATGGAAAGCAATCGTGTCTATAAAAGTTCATGTGGTGATTAAAGCACAAGCAGAAGACTGGAAAGCATGGTTGAAATTCTTAGGCTTTTTGAATTACTGTGGAAAATAAACCAATTTTTTTCCTTAACAACATACTTTTTCTATAAACTATTTTTCTTTTCTCCTTTATTTGCATATTTTTTCTATTTATATTCCAAACTGTTAAGGTCATGGATGACATCATACTATGAACAGAAATATGCCGACACAATAAGCATAATTTTTGCTTTTTATATTTAAGTGCACTTGTAAAAATAAGGTGGATATGAAGACAGAAGTTCCTACTGCATCAATGTTTTTATTATAACTGCCTCAATTAACCTTGTAGGACTAAAATTTCTGTTATTTCAAGAGCAAGCAGTGAATGAACTCTGACAAAATAGCTTTCCATACAGGCTTCCCAATGCATATTTTCCATCCCTCCTATATATTCTGTTAATGAATTTGAGAAATGGAAGTGGCATCTTACATAAAAATGTTTTTCTCAGTTTTTTTTACAGTATGCAGTTCCTTTTCTAAAACAAAACAAAACAAAACAAAACAAAGCAAAACAAAACAAAACAAAACAAAACAAAACAAATCACCAATGTTGGAAAAAGTTTGTTGTTCGAAACTGCCTTTGCAATGTCAACCAGCATTGTATAGGAAGATATGATACTAAATTGTATTTCCCAGTATATACTGGATTGTGCTTTTAACAAGTGAAAAAAAAATTGCCTTTGAGCAACCTTTTCTTTGAGATCTATGACACTATCAGTTTTAGTATAACCACATTAAGTAGCAGCCAGATTTGGTGCCATCTTCAGTAGCTTGATGACTTTTTTCCTTCTTCACTCTTTGCCTTTGTTTTTGTTTTGATTTTTTTAACACATACCTTTTTCTTTCTCAGTCCTGCGTCTCTCTATAACTACTGATTTTCTGTATTTGGGGCATGTTACATATATTAGGCATTGGGGTTTGTCCTTTTATTATCCTTAGCACTGCTTTCGCGCCGCTCCTGTGTTTGCATCACTTCCAGGAATTGGCCGCGGGTGAGCTGTTGGTACCCTTGGAGTCTCCAACAATCTACAAGCACACTCTTCAAGGACTCTCTTCTCTCCTCTGAACTCCTTCACACTGCTGGTTTACTCCAAGGTCATAATTAGTTCATTCTATACAGCAGAACTACTTGTTATTCTTGTCTATGTCTTATCAACAATAAGCATAACATGATGCTTATTTAATAAAATTAAGGAAAGCTAAACAAACGAGGCAAGATCCATCTCACCATTAGACAAGTCCTAAGGTCTCTGGTGTTAGCTTGCCGCCAACACTGCCACCTGATGCTAGTAATGGCCGTGCCACAAATACTGGGATACAAGGCTGCAGTAGCGGTAATGGGGGCATTACCTCTCAGCTTGACTCACTTCATTTAAACAGTAGGTTGACCAGAGACTACTGCTTGACCAGATGTGAGGAGTCTTGAGGCAGGAGGCAAAGTGTCAAATAAAGAGTGACATGTTTAAAACTGTTATATAAACAATTTTTATAAGAAGATTTTTTTTTTTTTTTTTGTCCTTTGGTGCTTTTGCAGTCAGTCAAGAAACAGAATTGCACAGATTATTTGTTCTGGTAGCAGCAGAGAAGCATCTGACAGCCAATTTTCCCAAGAAACTCCAAGGACAGGACATATATATTTCACACAATGACAACAATGCTACGGGAAGCCAGCTGGCTTGGGGTGGGCTATTGCTGTCACAGAAATACATCTGGCTCTTAGACTTGCCTCAATGTTTCCCTAGGAAAGTCCCATAGAAGGCTACTAGGATGAGTGAATTTATTTTGGAAGTCTTCTAATAACCCATAGATTGCTGGTTGTCTGCTCTACATTAGCTCTGTATACCAGAAGGCAGTTAATTTTGCCCATTAACCACCTTGTACTGAACCTAATTACTTAGTTTTGATTAAAGCACACAATGAATTCAAAAGTGTTCAGTCCTGATTTGAATGCATGAAGAGAAGCCAGAATTTCTCTGGCATTTTTTTTTCAAGTAGTAATCACCATCACATTTAGGAGTTTATATTAAATATTTTATTTAAATTTTTGTCTTCAACTTTGAGTTATTGCTTCTCATTACCTTTTCCACGCAAAATGAAAAAGCCTCTTGCTACCCAAGTATTTTCTTTTTGTAAAGACACTTACATACTGTAATCAAGTCACTTCTTGTTTTTGTTTGTTCTAAATGTAACAGATGGAGCTCTTTAAGCCTTTGCCGACAGCACTCTTTCTTCAGTTGTTGAATAAATTGCATAGTTTTTCCTGCATCCTTCCCACTTATTTTTAAATACGGAACATTGTAGTCAATGTTTTATGCTGAGGTATTTTGCACATCAATATTCCTTCTTGGTTTTTAAATACATCTGAGATTTTTTTAATAATTTTTTCTCTCACAGCACTGCAACAGGACTCGTATGCTGCGGTCTTCAGCAGTCATTTTCAGATCATTTTGTTGTCCTCACACACATTTCAGCTACAGTTCAGTAGCTATAACCTACGTAACTCTTTCATTGTTCATATCTGGCAGCAGCCAGTGACCAGAAGTGACCTGTGGTACATTAAAAAGTGTACTGTTTAACTAAAGAAAAGTTATCACCAGATTACAGTTAGTGCATATGCTTGTTCTCCAGTAGAAGGGACAAAGGAAGTGAGAGTGGAAATGGAAAGTCTGTTTAAATGTCAGCACTGAAATAACAAAGTAAAGGCTTTTCACATTCACCTACAGAGAAAGAGGCTCAGGGAAGTATGAAATGGCTCATTTGTCTCATTATGACTTTCTCATGAGAAATACTTGAGGGGTGAACACAGGTTGAATGTGCCAAAAGCTGCACTGCTCTCTTTGTAACAGCAGGACTTTCCATCCATCCATCCCACTTTAATTTTAATCACATACATTTAGGGCATGCATGAAGAATGTCTTTGTCTGTTTGTGTTAATGTTTTTATCCTCCGCTTCCCTTGCCTACTCCATGACTTCACTCACCTCTGCCTTATCTGACAAACACAGAAATGTGTTATGTAGAGACAGAGTGCAGACACAGACTTGGATACAAGTACTAGGTTTCAAAGTGGGAGCTCTGTTATCACAAACCAAGTAACTTAAGACCTTTACTCTCCTGCAAGACAAAGCAAATTTCCAGACAACACAACTCAGTACACAGAAAAGCCTCTGGACCTTCTTCAGTGTTATAAACAGTGTGAGTGCCCTGTAAATTATATCATCATAGCACAACAAGATAATCTATTCCATCCTCATTCTGTCAGAAAACATAGAGTATGTCATTTCTCACCTATATTTGGATTACCTTAAAGAAGTCCAACACCATTCTTTATTTTCCTCAGGCAATCTTTCCTGTGTGTTATTATACTAACCATTAGGAGTTTCTTATCATCTAATCTGACTTTCACTGCAGTTTAAATGCAATGCTTCATACCCTGCCTGCTATGAACAGGGAGAAATAAAGACATTTGTAAATGTCTTTACTTGTTTTATGATTGCCATCACATTTCTATTCAAATCTTCCTTACTTAGGCTTTACAACCCCATTCATTTATTTTTTTTTAAACCTAAGAAGTCATGCTTTTGAGTTCTTTGTTATTTCTGGCATGCTCATCTGGACTGTCTTCATTTGGTCCATATTTTTCTTGAATGCAGCTTGCTGCATGATGCAAATCACCCGTAAATGCAGCTTTACTCCAGCTAGATGTGAATGGATGGATTGCCCTATGCTTCTAACTGACTGTGTTCCAGGTTTAAAACGAGTGTCCAGGTTCAAGCTAGGGTAGAGTTAATTTCTGTCCTAGCAGCTGGTGGAATGCCGTGTTTGGGAGCTAGATGGCACCAGCACTGATAACACCCCGATGTTTCTAGCTGTTGTCAGCAGTCAAGGACTTCTCAGTTCTTCATTACAAGGCGGGGGACACCCAGGAAGCTGGGAGCGGACACGGCCAGGACAGGTGATCCAAACCAGCCAAAGAGAGTATTCCATGCCAGTTACATCATGTTCAGTATAAAGGGTGGTCAGTGGGGGAGGGTGGCACTGCTTCAGGATGTGCAGTTTTGGGTGTGATCCAGTTCTGGGGTGGCTCTGAGTGTAATGCCTGGGGTGTGTGGTTCAGTGAGAAATTATACCCTGTATCACTATTTTCATGTATTTCATTATAAAGTCCTGCCACCATTATCTCTCTCTACTGTCCCAGTAAATTGTCCTTATCCCAATGTGTGAGGTTTGTATTTCTTTGTTGGTTTTCCTTTCTATATTTTCACCTCCAGCATTTAGAGAGAGTGGCTGCCTGGTGTTCAGCTCTCAGCTGGGGCAAAGCCACAAAACCCAGTACACAATCTGATATGAAACAAAATTCTGCATTTTGTTCCAGCTTGTGTTTTGCTGTGTTACAGTATCTTCCCTTTGTTCTGATTGGATAACATTTTTTATATCAAACTCTTTCTCCAATTTGTCAAGACTCGTAATCCTGTCCTCCAACATACTCTTTTCTGCTACCATCAATCTGGTTACTGTTGTCCACCATCCAGGCTGTTGCTGAAAAATTTGAGTGGAATTACATAGCCAGCAGACTTCTTTCAAAATCTCTGAAAATAATTAACCCATTTCTGTAGGAAGTTCACTGATAACTAATGCATTAAAATGTATTCTGACCAATTATTATTTAATATCTTGTCCAATTATTGGGATTTTACAAGAGAGCATCAGAAACAAGGGTGAAATCAAGGAGTAGGGAATATGCTGGTTTGTTGAGGTTTTTTATACACAGGGCCTTTATTTCTAGTCTTGAATGGAACTGGTTTGCTTATAAAAAGTTCATTTATTATAAATTATTTTATATTTATAGATTATAGATTTATAGACAAGTAATCAGTTTATTAGCTTTTCCTCAAATATCTTCCAGGAACTGAAAACATATAAACGGAACTATAATTTCACAGTTCCGTCTTTTATTCCTTTTTAAAGGCTGACTTTACAGACTCTTCAGGTACTTTACCTGTCTTCCACAAGATCACAAAAAAAAACTACTCAGTTTTTATCAGCTAGTACCCATGGGTGCAGTTCATCAGAACAGCCTGGGCACCTATTTAATGTGACAGTACTCCAGCACTCCAGCCTGCCTTCTCATTTCAACACTGAAGTTTTGTCCTTTAACCATAGGTATCAATTATGACAATGATTTGCTTGCAGATGAAATGTTTACTGGCAGTTGAAGCAAAAGAAGCCTTGAACTATTTGACATGACAACTATAAGTAGCCATCCTTACCCATTGAGTAGCGAACTATACCTTTCCTTCATCTTTACTGCTGAAGTACTTAAAGCAGCATTTCATTTTACCCTGACCAACCCAGGATAGCTACAACTTATTCCATGCTTATGCCAGTCTGATTTCATGCCTAAATACTTACACTTTTGTTCTTAGATCATCAATAACATGAACTATTTTGTGCTAGTTGGGCATTTTCATCATGTGGAAAAAGTGCCAAGTTGGTCTCCTAATGCCCAGTATCCTTCTCCCACAGAAAACAGATTGTCCTGAGGCACTTAAAGAAAGCAGGCCCTTAATTAATTCCGTTTTTTGCTTTAGTTCAGACTTTCATCATGTTTCACATCAGAAGTTTTCTCCATTCTTTGAAATTTTTCTGAATTCATTTGGTGTTATGTTGTTCACCTCATCCTCAGTCCCTTTCCATGCATCTGGATTGCTCACACCCAAGTTCTTTACATTATTTTATTCATATTCAGAGACTGCTTTTCCCTTGCCTTTAGAATCAAATTCCAGTGTTTGTTAAATATCTTTTAAAATATTTTAAAATTAAGCTTCCATTCAATTTATTTAACTGGATTCATTATCTGCAATGTATTATTAAATAGAGCAGATTATCTGTGAGTCTGCAACGTTTTCAGTGTGCCCAATGAGCTAATTGTCTTCATAAGTAAGCTTTTACATTGTCTTCTAAATATTCTCTTCTGTATATCTTGTATGTGCCTATATAAATATATATACACACTTACATTTAGGTGTTTAGGATTTGAATTTATTCAAATTACAACCCATTGAAATATCTTTAAATACAGAAAAAATGATTAAACAGTTAACTGAATGTGTGGTTTTCTGTTGGGATCTGAAAAAATGGTTTCATTTATCAAAACATGGAACCAACCTTCAGATATATTTTTATTATTGTTACTGAAGTTATTAAATCTCTAAAATACTTTTTAAAATATGGCCGATAATTCTAATAATTTTGATGTTCAGACATAATTTTAGAATACACAAAGAATGTATCTGCAAATGTAGCTCATACTTATTCCTTTAAAATATTTAATTCGTTAACTATCAGCTATGATCTATGAATATCTCTAGATTTAAAGCTGTCAAGCAAAAATGAAATAGTGTTTCCAACCTGGAAAAGTTAAATGATGCAGTTGTCACTTGCACTGTGAAGTAGATTTTCTGCTTTCCCAAACCAGCACGATTTACAGTTTTAATGTTTAATTTTCTTTCTTGTCAGACAAAAACTGTTCCACAGATATTGATGAATGTTCCTTCAAACCCTGCAAAAATGGAGGCCACTGCCATGATCTGATTGGTGAATTTTACTGTAGCTGTTTGCCAGGTAAGAAGTCAAGTGATATTTAGGTAAGAAATGTTTTGTGGTATTCACAAAAGAAATACAGATTTTTATAAGCACACAACTAAGCAGTCATTTACTTTCCCTGAAAAGAGAGAAGGACCAAGCAGGTATTCACAGAATCACAGAATCCATCTCACTACCCTCCAGGCCACACTTCCTCTGTTTATCCACCAGGATGTTGTGGGAGACAGTGTCAAATGCCTTACTGAGGTCATGGAAAACCACTTTCACTGCCCTACCATCATCCATACACCTGGTGATATCCTCATAAAAGGCTATTAGGTCAGTCAGACATGACCTCCCCTTGGTAAAACCATGCTGACTGCTCCTAACAGCCCTCTTATCCTTGATGTGCCTGGAGACAGCACCAAGGATAAGTCGATCCATCACCTTTCCCAAAATGGAAATGACTCTGACCGGTCTGTAGTTACCTAGGTCCTCCTTCCTGCCCTTTTTGAAGACTGGAGCGACATTTGCTTCCCTCCATTCCTCAGGCACCTCTCTCATTTCCCAGGACTTACAGAACTTCCACCAGTTCCCTCAGCACCCTTGGGTGCATCCCACGGATTTATGGATGTCCAGACAGCTTAACTCATCCCTGACCCAGACCTCATTAGCTGGTGCAGACTCCTCACTCTTTAAGTGTACTATACAATTGCTTTGTGGCCAGTGTTAGTAGCATTTTTTACAAAATATTACTTGAGTAGCAGAAGTCCTGCCTTGCAAAATGATGAAGACTCTTAGGAATCAAACAACACTGTTAGTGACATTCGCTCCAGGATCTTTAAGGAATTCTGAATTCCTAAATAGTTGCAAAAGCTAATTTTCTGCCTTCCATGTATGTCGAATGATTTTGTTTCTATCTTTTCTATCAGCAAAAGTTATCTCTTAAATTTCTTAGGACACACAGTAAGAAATTGGGGAGAGTTAACACAGTAGTTGTCATAAAGGTTCCTTGCAGTGATGAGGGAAGCTGTTAACATCTGAGGCTGTCACTATTAGATGAACTTTTTGTCCTCATATGGCATACATAGTTTTTATCAAATGTAAAGTACCTTGAAGATATATGAACTTATATGCTTCTATGTGACTTTTTCTCTACAGATCTAGATTGGTCTTACAGGAAAGCTTACATACATGGGAATGTAGTATCTTTTAATATAGCCAGCTAACTTAAACATCTGGTACTTGTATAGTATAACCAAATGTATTTTTTTTTATTTTTTTTTCCCACTTCTTTATTGTGGATCAGCTAGTCATCACCTGATTGGAAAGCAACAGCAAACCTTGAAATGATAGTACTTTTTCAGCTGTAGTTTTTTTCATAGACTTACATCCCTTATATTGTATTAAACTTTGTTCCATCATGTAAAGTTCAGAATATAACGGTAAAAGGATCAAGCTTTTATTTGGAGAGAAATATTTACTTATAATGGATAAGAAAAAGAAGCAGTTAAAGTTATTATGTTCTTATGAAAATTATATATGTTTTTATGTAAGAGATTTAAAAATCTATACTACCTATTTCAAGTCTAATGTATAAATAGCTTGAAAGTTATTGAAGTGTGAAACATAAAAACAACATTCACCACTAGCATGGCCACTACATCATAGTGTATGTGCATAAAGAACAACTTGAAAGTATATATATATATACATACATACACATACAGGTATTCGTATACAGAGAAGTGTGTGTATTATATATGTACCTACATAGACATGCTTTAAAACCTGTGAGTCTCCCAATGGACTTTCAGGATGCAGAATATCTAAGTTATGTCTTTTGCATTACTACTTTTAATTACTATGGCTATTTTGTTAAGACTGTATTCTTATGAACAGATGAGATGTGTTAGTTTTGCTTTTTAAATTGCAGCCTGTGACTATTTTATTACTTTTTCCATTGTGGTTAAAGCAACTGTCACACCTCATTTCATCAAAGAGAATTTTGCATAGTGTAATCATAAACACAATGAATAAGAAAATATCTGCCTGCTTTATGGGACTAAAAAAGTGAGATATTACATATTAAATGATTATTAAAGTGCCATAATAAGTATACATATGAATTCTTAGAATACATACATTTTTCACTAATATTTTTGGGGAATTTTTAGATACTGTATTTGTGAAAAATTCATTCATCTGCAAAATAGAGGATGAAAATGAATGATTTAGACAGCATTTAATCTAGGAAGTTGAGGTGTTGAATTTGAAAGAAGAAAGCAAAGTTTATAAATAAAAGATGTAAACTTACTTATAATAATTACGTATCATAAGGACAATGAGCAAAGGTAACAGACATACCAGTTAAGATAACAGTTTCTAGGCTTTTCTAATGAACTGCAGGAAATATCTTCTGGGATCTTCCATTTTGAGCAACTCTTCTGTCAGGCTGCTAAATTGGGTGAGGAGTAGGTTCTGGGGAGATTTTTCTGTTAGCTGTTTCTTTTTTATGGACTGTCTTCACCTGACTCCTTACAGTGTTGAGCAACTGCTCAGCTGAAGCTTGGGGTGCAGTCATAACTCCAGTAGATAGAAACATGGTTTCTGGAGAATGGAAAATAGAGTTCTGCCAGTTGTTGCAAGATGGTTCTTGAAACTACACAGTGATGGTAGCAGTGTGCTATGGGATAGTCTCCAGCATCAGCTGAAGAAATTATCCCAAGCAAAACAGGTGTACTGATGCAGACAGTACTGCTGAATTATGATGTTGCCATGCAGAATTTAGGCTGCAGGCAATGTTTTCTTCTGGTGTGGGGTGATGGTGGCCCCACCTGTGAAGAAATTGAGCAGACTGCACACCATCACAAGAGCTGAATACAGGAGATTAATAAAATCTTTCCACATATCCTATAGATGAGGAAGCCTGAGCCTGTAAGAAAGGATGGACAGCTGTATATTATGCTTAAAGTACTAGTGGATGGAGACTCCCAAGATGGGGGATACTGGAAACTTATGACTCTAGTAACAGAAGGACTATTCCTTCTTTGCCTGCACACCTGAAATTACCTGTTCAAGGTACAGAGCCCTGAGAATAGGTGAGGACAAAATTACCTATCAGAGGAGGTGCTGAGGCCTATTGAACCTGAACTGACTGCCTGCAGTGACCACAAGTGGTGGGGAAGATATTTCACTCTGCAGCGGATCCAGGAACCCATATGCATACCTGTCTTTGTTTCTTGGATAATTTGCTGCTCACTGGGTGGTTAGATGTCTGATCCTTTGGAGATACTGCTGATGTCCATTCTGCTCTCAGACTACCTCTGTTTTCCTACCTACATGGGAACCAGAACTACCAGAGGAGACATGGAACAAATCAAGGAGTGACTACATTGCACTAGAAAAGGTGAAGAAGGGCCTGTGGGGCAAGTTTTTTCCTGTCTTTTCAGTGAAAGTCAAAGACTCGGGTAGTTTTGGTTACATCATGCAGGTGAATGCTTGGCTGTCTGGCTGGTACTGCAGACAGTTCTTTAGCTTTTAGCACACTCTCTGAAGCACAGTAACTACTGGTGAGAGATGGAGCCCAGCTGACAAAGTGGAGTAAGAGCAGTTTTGGCAACACATCCTACCCTAACGAGAGGGCTTTAAATCAGATACACGACAGGAGCATTGCCTTAACAGGGAGAGGTGAAGGGAACAAGAAAGTTTCTAGGGAACAGATTAGTGGGGGAGGCTCTCATATGCATGAAAGCAGTATATAGCACAGTTGCTGTACTCTTCAGTACATATGCAGAAATGCATGCAGCATATGATGCAAACATGAGGAATTAGAAATGTGTGTGCAGTTGCACAGCAATTATATCATCAGATTTAGAGGCAAACAGATGGTTGGAATAGCCAACACGAACAGCGCTGCAGGGGAAGGATACTGGCACTTCAGGAAAAGCAAAGTGAGAGGGTGAGAAGGAGGGGGTTCACACTGTGGAAATACTGAGCTTTGATTTTGAATGAATTATGGGCCAGTAAAGAGTTTATGGATAAGGATTATTGGGCAAATCCAGGAAGGGAGTATGGTGGGCATATCCACTACACTACCTGATCAAGAGGAGGAAGCAAATGAAACCTTTAAACATCTTGAAAAATTTTCACTATCACAAGCTGTCATACTCATGTGCAGTTTCAACAACCACGGCATTTGCTGGTCATTTAATAGGATTGGACACAAGCTACTCAGTTGACACCTGCAACACTGAGAGAAAACAATACAAATAGGTAATGAATCAAATGATAGAAAAGATGTTCTGCTGGATTTCTTTCTCACAAACAAAGAAAAAATAGTGAGGGATGTAAAGTAGCCTTGATCCCAGTGTTTAAATTGAAAAATTTGTGAGAAGATACAAGATGCAGAATCACAGCCCTGAATTTAAGGACAGCTTATTTTGTTTGAGGAACCTCTTTGACCAGCTACACACCCTAGGAGAGCAAAGGAGCCGAGGAAAGCCTTCACAAACACAGTAATGGTCCATTCCAATGTGCAGGATGATGAGCATATCTGACAGAATGAAAAAAGAAAACGCGATCACGTTGATAAATGATTTGCATGCAGTGTGGACAAAAGGTGTGGAAAAGAGAGGCTACTAATGGATTCCCACTTACATTTACTTAAAAGTTCACCCTCAGATGACTCCCAGATCGCTCTGCCTAGAGTCAGAATCTGTGGGAGTAATTAGGAAGGACTCAATCAAAATGGGTATACATAAGTATGTAGGACCGGATGAGATGGATCCACAGGTGCTGAGAGAGATAGCTGGCATAATTGTCAGACTGTTATCTTCGAACAGTCGTACTGATTAGGGAAGGTTTGTGATGGCTGGAGAAAGGCAAAAGCAACCCCATCTGCAAGAGGAGCATTCAGGTAACTACAGGCAAATAAGCCTAACCTCAGCTCGTGGGAAAACTATAGAACAAATTCTACTGGGAGCTGTGTGCAAGAACACAAAGGTGACTGGAAACAGTTGCCATGGGTTTACTGAGGCTGAATCATGCCTATCCAGTCTGGTAGCGTTCTGTCATGGAAACAGCTCTCTGGATAAGCTGAGAGCCTCGGATGCAATTGACATTGAAAGGCTTTTGACATGACACCCCTGAGTAATGCTTTCAGAAAGGCAACAGAAGTGATCAATGGAATAGAGGAGCTGCCTTATAAAAGAGCAAGGCCCCTTTAAGTTTGTAGAAGAAAAGCATGAGGAAAAGGAAGGGAGCTTAGAAGGAAATACATGAAAGCAGGGGCTAAGCTGAAAGCAGAAAGTTGTTCATGGAGATCTGTTCACAAGAAGCAAGAAGGCACTTGAAGAACCTCGTGGGATTTTGGACTAAAGCACATGAAAGACCTTTTAAGACATGACATTACATTTCTTAATTTGTAACCACAGATTGTGATGTAGCTAGAGAATTTATTTAGAAGGTTTGGTAAGGGATTAGAGAAATTCACAACCAAAAAGGCTGCAAGTGTATACTGAAGGATCTTCTGAATTCTTTAATACACCTGAATACCTAGAGGTTTCAAAGGGAACAAACTGCTGGAAATGGCTGAGCTAATATGCTCTCCTGAAATAGCTTCTCTTTCTACTCACAGACAGTTCTAGGCTAGATGCACCATAGCACTGACCACACAGGGTGTTTCTTAGGTTCTTACAGGAAAATGCCATGTTTTCATCTTTTAAAAAATGTTGCATCTACTACACAGCTTATTTCCCATCCCTGTTCATGCCTCTGTGATGTGTTATTCCTAAACCTAACTGAATAGATAAATATTTCTTTTTGTCAGTGGGATTAGTGGATGATTAGCATGATTGCTAAAGTAGACTGATTTTGAAGCAGAAAATCTTGTCAGTTGAGATGCTTGGATTGATGGATTCAATTTCTGTTCAACTTAATACACTAAATCAAAGGAGCAATACTCCTGATTAAGAGTAAACTCACAGACAGAAAAATTGTAAATCAAATTCTTCGTTTTCAGGAGGTTTGCTGTTATTAAAGTTTACTGTACCATGAAATAAGACTTTTTTTCAAACCTTACTGGCAACCCTTATTATGAAGCTTATTCATGAAAGTTTTTTACTCCAGGAAGAGACTTTAGGAAAAGTGTTGCATGCTGTCTCAAAAAATAAAGTGAATCATCAAGATTACAGATGGGAAATGTTTAGAAAATTGCAATCCTTCATGCTGCTACTGAAAAATCACTCTTAACATAGGATTTGTAATGATTTTTTTTTTTGCTTTGATTTAAAAGTTTTGTGGAAAGAAAGTCTAGCATTTTCTACATTAAACTGTTGCTCAGTTTACCAAAATGATTACCAGATGCGTAGCTTAAAATTCCTATTATCAATTTCTTGCTCCAAGTTACAATACATTTACACAATTTGTAAGTCTCTAACATCCTATATTGTACTGGAATAGCATTCTTTCTAAACAAGGCCATCTAATCAGCTATAGAAATGCTCTTCAGCAGTCCAGCACTTACAGAAGATGCTTTGAGTATTCATACATCAAAAAAGTTCAGAACTGTTTGAAAGCAGTTGTTAATGGACTCAGTATTTTAGGGAAATAGAGGTTAATGTATTCACATGATGTTAGCTTTTTTGAAAAGTATTTATGTTGAAATTTCTGTAGGCAGTCACGTTCATGAGATATCAGTGCTGATGCTTTGACCAGGATGACCACTGATGGTCAGAGGTTTTGGAGAAGCAGAGGTTATGCAGATGATTCCCCAGGACCTGCCATATACCTGACTCCATCAAAATTGGTACCTGGAAGCAATGAGTGACAGGGAATGTCATTAGGAGTTCTTCCCAGGAGTTCCTCTTTACATTTATGCATACATAAATTGGATAATGTAATGGTTAACTTGTCCTTCCTCTCTCCTCCCCAGTAACATTTATATCACGCTATGTAAAAGCCTGGTACAGGAAAGGGCGTCATTTAGTTTGCTTTTTAAGATGTATGAGATAACATTAAATAAAGCATTTTGTCTTCATGGAACTATTACATTACTATAGGAGGGTAATCACAGAATTCCGTGTATCAGCAAATATGTCACACAAAATTAAGTATGGAAATGCAATAGAAGAATGCTGATCAGCCATAGCCAAAGAGAATGACAGAAGGAAGATGATAACAAGGGTTAACCAAAAATGCCCCATTTGGGGACCTAGAACAGAATCTAGAAAGTGAATGTGTTGCCCATCCTTTTTGCATAGAACATCATTTATAGCATCCAAATGGCTTGGATCTTGAAAATATGAAAAAAAAACAAAACCCTTTACCTTAAGTATCTTGGTTTTTTTTCTCTGTCACTATTTCAAGGGGGGGAAAAAAACCAAAACCCTCCAAAACAACCAACCAAACAAACAAAAACCCAAACAAATCTCCAAGACCAAACAACCCACTATAATTAATTTTTTGAAATCGAGAGAGGTATCGTTCAAAAGAGTCCCTGAACCGGTAATCATCAGAATATAAAGACTCAAAAAGACTAAAAATATGTATCATTAATAGATAACAAAGAACTGTTTGGCTCCGTGTGCTGGTTCTTGTTGGAGTTAATTTCTTTCATAGCAATCCATACAGTGCTGTGGTTTAGTTCTGTGACCAATGCAGTGTTGCTAACAGAGGGATGTTCTATCTAATGCTGAGCAGTGCTTGCACAGAGTTGAGACTATCTTTCCTTTTCTGCCCCACCAGCAAGGAGGCTTGGATTGCACAAGAAGTTGGGAGGGCACAGAGCAGGGACAGCTGACCCCAACTGACCAAAGGGATATCCCATACCATGTGATGTCATGCTCAGCAATAAAAGCTGTCTGGTTTGTTGGGTTTTTTACTGGAATAGCGATTGGTCACAGACTGAGTGGGCATCTGTCTGCTTGTGGGAGGTGAAGAGTGACTGCTTTTGCATCACTTGGGTTTTTTGTGGGTGTCTCTGTCACTGAACAATCTTTATCATGACACAACAGTTTTCTCACTGTTGCCCTTCCAATTCTCTCCCCCATCCCCCTGAGGGAGAGTAAGCAAGCAACTGAGTGATGGCTTACCTGACTGTTGGAGTCAACCAAGACCACTCCAATGTTTTTTATACTTTAAAACTTCTGTATGTCTCTATTTTTTGTAGCAGGTCCCTACTTTTACTTGTTAGGCTCTTTTAATACTATGTTATACCTTCCATTTGATATTAATTTATATTAACTTATCAATCTTCATACTTGTTCTTGGTTTTTAAGGCTATTTTATCTAGACACATGCTTTAATTGTAAGTTTGATTAAGTTTCTTAAGCATCTAACATTTAGGTTTAGATAATTACATTTTCTTGAAGGATTTGTTGTCATTTATATTTTTCAATTTAAATTCCAGCTGACTTTATTCTTCTAATTGCATTTAATTTTGTAAGATCTATTATTTGAAACAATTATACTGTAGGAGAGTGGTACAAAAAAGTTAGATGCTCTTGATGGACATATTAATTGCAGTTAGATTCCTGATCTGTAATACAAAGTAGCCTAAAATAATTCCTAAATTGGATGACATCTTCATTATCTCTTCTTCTGACTCTCATGCGTATGTATGCATAGCTATAGACACTCACACCGATTTAAATGCATTTCTGTATATGCACATATTCTTCATACATTCTTTCAGAATATTTTATCATCAAAGATTATCCTGTTATTTATTATACTGGCTAAGTAACTCTATTGTTCATAAACCTCATGGAGGATTTTTGATAAGTAATCATTTGATAAGTAATGATCAAATTGTATAAGTAATTTTGATTACTTATACAATTTGATCATTACTTATCAAATAAGTTTTGAAAAGTAATACATTTCTTTAAAGAGAGTCTAGGAACTCAGTAAGAGGTTGCATATTTGCTAATGACATCCAGATAGGCTAAAAAAGTTTTTTTTGTTTGTTTGTTTGTTTGATTGTAGGCTGTGCTTTTTTTAAGAACAGATAAAATTGCATAAATTAATTCTGCCAAATTCATTAGTTTTTCATATCTATATATTTTGTAAGTTAGTCAGTGGTAGGCAATTCAGTGACATTACTGCTTGTGGCTTACAAAATGAGAAGCTATAAATGTCAGGGCAGCAGAAAGAAAACATCAGTTTATCCTCTCAATGTCAGAAGAATGATAACAAATTTGTAGAGAACCATTACTTTGCTTTTAAGCTACAGAGAGAATAGTAAGTTAAAATACTACTGTATGGTGTACAAAACATATATAAACTAAATTTTGCAATATACATATGTCTCCCTTTTTTCATTATTTTCAATAGAAGAACATAATAGCACAGTGAAGTTTTGAGTGTCCATACTTGTAACTGTCATCCTTTTGGTTTAAGTTGTAAGACAAACCTTAATATACATATTTCAAGTAATGGAAAATCTGCATTTCAAGCCTTATGTGGATAAAGGTACTGGTAGAAATGATCACAGTAGTTCATTCCTGCAGTTGACATATAATTGCACATTGTGTATGATATGATGTAATACACAGTTGTATATTCTATAATGCACTAGCAACTGTACCTTCTGTTTGTTTATATTGTTCCCAGAAGTACAGTAAGATTTTAATTTTTAAATGTACTCTTTAATATCTATTAAAAAGTGGACATAAATGTGTAAGAGCAAAAAACTCTGCAATGTCTACTAATTTGTGATTTCACTGTACTATTCTTACACAAAGAAAAATTCAGTAAGCTTTTCTACTCGAAGACTGGAATATGTGTAATTTTGGTAAATTAAAAAGATGTGACAATTCGAAACAAGACAATTAAAAATATTCCTTGAAATAGAGATACCTTTTAAGTGCAGACAGTTTTTACAAAATATAGCAAAAATGGGGACGGAAGAAGAAAATTCAGAAAACTGCAAATGATTCTTTATGCACCAGCACATACTAGGCAGTATAAAGAACTTTGCAAACAAGTGTAGTAGAAGAAAAAATATGGAATCCAAAAGCACTGTGATGAAAATAGGAAACAAGAAGCTAAGGAAAGGCAAATGAGAAGAGTAGTGTCCTTCATACAATTAATTTAAAATCTCTTACAAGACCCTCTTGATGTTAAGGGAGGCTGTGATGAAGACAGAGGAAGTAAACTTAATGACTAAGAGAGCATGTGGCAAATTTCTCACTGCTGCAAAAGGATCCAAATTTATTAGGGGTAATAGCTTTACTAAGATGCTTTCTCCTTTATAATTCCAATTTTCTTCCTGTGTTCTTCTCTTTATAAGTATAGTGCTTTATGCCCATAGTAAGTGAAATTTTCCTGCAATAGAACAAGAAAAATTGCTCGCTTCCTCTCCTTTTTTTTTCTTTTCCCCAAAAGTATGCTGTCATTTATGTGGTTAAAATATAGGAAAAAATTCTATTGATTAACAGCTCATTTATAACAGCAATTCAATCCTCCAGCCCTGACAGATGACTTAAAAATTTGACATTTTTCTAATAGAAACAACACTATTTATTTCAAAGTGGATAATAAGACATTGAGCTACTGTTAACAAAAGGAGACACAAACCAGTGATTTCTTGAGAAATACTCTAATAATCTATTACAAATCCCCAGGTGAAGAAATATCTCCATGACAGCCTTTAGTTTGAGTCTACTCATTTCTAAAATTACTGTAACAACAGTAAGAGAATGGAATGGAATAAACTGTTCTCTCAATATTAAAAACTTATTTTAAAGACCTGTTATAACCATCATAGTTATATATCACAATTCACCAAAGTTATACCCCTCTATAAAGTATTTAACTCTCCAACTGTTGACTATGTTTTCATTTGTTGCTTCTTATATTTGGCATCTCCGCCTTTTTATTGTGTGACACATTAATGGAATGTGCTTCTTGCACATATGCTTCTTGCTAATACAGTAAGCCCACTCACATATAAGAAATTAATAAGATGACCTCAAACAAACAAGCACACCCCTAAAGTTTATTACTACTCAAGAAAACAAATTAATCAAATATAGAAAGCCTCTTAATTCCCTTTTGCATCTGAGAAACTTTGTTTTGTTTGTATTCATATTTCTCTGTGGACAAGAAGAATGTGAGGTGAAGCAGCTCCAGATTTTTAATCTAGAGTTTGTCCCACATTTACCCTAAAAATGGGACCTATCAAATCCTCATTCTTCGGTATGTATGATCCTTTTGTCAGTGGCAAGCACAGATGTCATTCTAACTATACATTTATGTAGAAAATAAGTATTTCATTGCCATATGCGTGTTTAGAACAAGGCCATTATGGACTGTGGTGGTTTGACCCTGGCTGAAGGCCAGACTCACACCAAAGTCACTCTATCACACCCCTCTTAGCTGGATAGGGGAGAAAATACATGTTGAGAGCCTTAGGAGTCAAGCTAAGGACAGGGAGAGATCATTCTACAGTTAGTGTCACAGACAAAACAGACTCAACACAGAAGAAAGGAAACAAAACTATTTATTACACTACAAACAGAGAAACCAGAGTAATGAGAAATACTAACAGCTCTTCTAACACCACTCCCCACCCCTCCCTTCTTTGCAGACTTCACTTTATTCATTATGTTTCTCTTCCCCAGGATGGCATGGGGGAAAGTGGGGGGAAATAGGGAATGGAGGTTTCAGTCTTGGGTCAGTTCCTCATGAGTTTTTTTCCTTCTTGGGGTGGAGCATTTCTCGCACTCTTTCCCTGTGCCAGCGTGGGGTCCCACCTACAGGAGACAGTCCTCCATGACCTTCTCCATGTGAGTGCTCTCCCACAGGGCTTCAGCTCTTCACCAACTGCCCCAGCATGGGTCACTGCTATAAACTCATAGAATGTCTCTCTGTCTCTCAGTCTCTCAGTCTGGCCCCAGCTTGGTGCCCCACAGAGTCACAAGCACCCCCCAGTAAGCCTGCTCTGGCATGGGCCTCTGTCTCTCTCTCTCTGCCTCTTATCTCTCTCCACGGGCTGCAGGTGCTGCCAGGGGCTTGCTCCAGTGTAGGTCATGGTATTCTCCATATTCCTCCTCCTGCTCCAAGGTGGGCTCCTTCTCAGCCCAGGTGCCTCTCCACAGGCTACAAGGGGGTTCTCTTCATCTTCCAGGGGCTGCAGGGGGACACCCGCTTCACCATGGTATTTTCCACAGGCTGCAGGGTATCTTCCCTCAGAGCCTTTTCCTCTACCCCTTCACTGACCTTTGTGTCTGCAAAGTTCCTTACATCTTCTCACTCCCTTCTCTGGTGGAAAAATGCAGCTGTTTGCATTTTTCTCCCTCTAAAATGTGATTCCCAGAGGCCTGTGACCGGTGCTGATTGGCCCAGCCGGCCTTGTCAGTAACAGGGTTTGGGAGTTTGGCCTTGGGAGCACAGCTGGAATTTGCTCTGTTGGACCTTTAAGAAACTTTCTAGCTGCTTCTTAAAGACATGTTGCAAACTCACCACATGGACAAAACTTAATTAATGCTAAGTGGAAGGATAACATGCAAGATTAGCTGCATAAACAACTGACTACATATAGTATACCTGGGCTTCTTCAGGCTACTATAATTGGTGAAAAAGAAAATGAGTAAGGCAAGACACTGATGGATCTCTCGGAAAAGAATGCTCAAGCTACTACTACCTAGTGGTGTAGAAAATTACGGTTTGGGATTTATAAAAAACTCTTATATTACTGTTCTCATGATGATACCAACACTCTTCTAAGACTAGAGAATACTTGTGAATATTGATTGTTTGGGCAGGGGTATTTTAATATTATATTTTCAAGATGTGACTTATATTCCACAAACTTTAGTCTTTAAAAATTTTCAGTTTGCTGTCAAAGCAGACTTTGGAGATAATTAAGCTTTGTTCCCCATTTCAGAGAACTCAGTTATGTGTAATCCACCTATAAACTATCAGTAAGAAAAGGCTGAACAGAAAGTCCCCTAAGACATATGCTTTTACAAAACCAG
>VXBZ01001927.1:0-64382 GCA_013399135.1 Heliornis fulica | reverse complement strand
GGGGGGGAACATTCTTTTTCTTTTGTCATTTTTCTCTTTTCTAAGAAGAAATGTGGCTCTGCTTCTTCTTTCTTACTGGTGGAACACTGTCATTTAAATTCAAGTTAATCTTGCTGATGTTGCTCTAAATCAGTCGTGAAATAAGGCAAGGCATTTATTTTTTAACTAAACTAGCAACATTTTACTGGTAAGAATTTAAAACTTTTAAATTATTAATCTATTCCTATGAACTATTATTATTTTTAAAGTCAAAATAATGGCACTGGCCTAGAAGCTGAAGCTTTACATACTGACTTACTAGCAGCACTGCTTTGTAACTGATTGATTTTGCCTGCTTTGAAACAAATATTTCAAATACTTATTTTGGTCTTGTTACACAGAATTTTATTAAAAAATATAAAAGTATCATGTACAGTCACTCCTTTACAGAGGGAGGAGAGTAGTTTATTTGTAGAACTTGGCTTTAATTATCTGATAAGTTTTGGCATTTTCCAGGTCCTGTAGCTATGTTTAATTAAATGGTTCTTAATTAGATCATTCTGATCTCTGAGATGATGAAACAAAAATTATATGGAAAAATCAAAACTATTTATATTACACAATTTCTTATTTTCATGGCTTTTATTATGCATAAGAAAATCTATAAATGCAAGAGGTTTTGCATAGAAAATAGTATAAGAGGTTATATAGCAATGGGTAATAAATCACCTTATTGGTAATAAGAAACAAGATATGCACTGTGATGTACAACACCTTCTCAGTATGTCTTGACATCCTTCCAAAAGAAGCCATGAACACTGACCATATTGCAGGGCTTCTGTTGAAATGTAAAAGGATAACTGCTAATATTTTTCTTCTTTTTTTTTTCTTTCTACTTTTGCCGTTACACTATTCCAGAGTTGTAAAATACCATTAGGTCCTGTTCTAATGCATCATACCACAAAATTATAAGATAGTTTCACACATTTCAAGGTGGCAAGTAGGAATAAAAACTTATATTGTGGCTTTTTAGTGTAAATAATACAGAATCTGAAGTTGCCTGCTGTGGAACAATAATCAAATTTCTGCTGTAATAGCTCTAAGTCTTCCAGTGTAGCTCTGTGAGATGTATAGAATATGCCTCTGTTCTTACTTAATCCTCTTTCTCTAGGTCTAATCAATCTTCTAGCGGAACTGAAAAAAAAAAAAACAAACCCAATGTTCCTACTGTACTGGAAGATATATTTGACTGCTGAGGCCCTTTTCCTAGGTTTGAGAGGGTTTTTGTTTTTTTTTTTTAAGGAAAAACACTACAGAGCAATAGTTCTGCTACTTCTTCTCATTAAACTTCATGGCTTAAGGTCCAGTTTGGCCAAAGCAGTAGAAAAGGTCATTTAAGTCAGGCTGCTATGAGAGAAGTGATGCGTTTGTTAGCCCTCACCGACAGAATGAGATTCTAGACAGGGGAAGAACTAAGAGAAAGTGTGAGAGGTTGGAGATCTTACAGGGAAACTTGAAGATCTCCATCAGCATGGTTTATGAATACATTAATTATCTTGAACTTTCTAGATCATTAACTTATGCTGTTTTGCTCTATATTCAAGAAGAGATATGGCACCTTTAAAAATAAGTTAAAAAAATGTGAGGAGCTGATATTTGGGTAATCTTTTAGAAGAAAGAAAGGAAAGTTTCAATCTGTTTCCTAACAAAGCAAGTTGTTGACATAAAATGCCAAGTAGTCTTAAACATTCTTTCTGTTAGACCTTAAGGAAAAAACACCCAACTACATCAAACTGCCCAAAAGGAAGATCTTCAGGAAAAAAATAATCTAGAAAATGCACCTTTTAAAGTCTGTTTGGTCACTAGTTCAGCTGTGGTATTTAGAAACGGTTCTGTGAAATTTCATAGCTGTTGTTTTTTGGATAGGTCAAATAACAGAAAGGTAGAAAAGAGCAGAAGTGAAGTATAAAACTGTCAAGTATAACTTGACTTCTTGAAGAAATACTAGAGAAAATTTAAATATGCATTATTTTTAGGTATCTGGTAGCAAAAGAGATGACAATCAGTCACTAGATAACATGGATCTCTCAAGAGCAAAATGTGTGAAACCATTGCAATTTCTCTTCTCTTCTGTAAGGTTCTGGATAGGGAAGAAGTAGGTGGTAACATCTTGAGTGCATCAGCATTCTTATAAAGAAACCAAGGGAACATTTTTTGAGTGAAACTACCACTAAATGACAAGCAACTCGCTGGGAAGAAAAAAAAAGTAAAAATGATTGTGACTCAGCATGAAAAAGTGAAAGGGTTTTGTGAATGCTGATATTATCAATGTTCTTCATATGCTCAGTTCTTCTCACTTGGGTACAGTGGGACTGTACTGCTTGTCAGTAAGGTGCCCTGCCTGCCCTACCATAATATTCCCTATATTAATAATAAAAATTGAGTAAAATTATTAAACCTTGCTGAACACAGTCCTAAGGACTTTACATGGTGTCAAGATGTAGACCTGCCATACAGAGACAACATGTAACATGAGTGGAAAGTGTGCCTTGCCAACTGATATCCCAAAGTCTATTAATATTTATTCCTCTAAAGGATTTGTGCCTCCGCATGGAGCTGTAGGTATTCAGATTTTGATCATGAAACATAGAAAAAAGTCGTTATTATCCATAATGCCAGAGTTCATTGCTGAATTAAGTTTGCATCAGGAAAGCACTGGGGTTCAGTAAGCCATGAGAACAGCTTGTCAGAGAACTAAGTTTAATCTGTCAATTTGTTAATTTGTAAATATGCCAGAAAATTTATATTCAGCTACACTGAGTTCATAGTAACCTGAAATTTCAGTTTGATTCCACAATGGACTGCATTCACAAAGCAGAAATAGCAATGCACTTTAACTCAACTGAAGCATGTGTAGGTTAGGAAAAAATATTAAGAGTTGAGCAACACCTACAAATGTATCAGTGATGGCAATTACTGTGCCTGTGCCAAGAATTTCTGCCCTAGCACAGAGGTGACTAGGATGAATCAGAGTTGCTTATTAAATTGAATTGCTTACTAAAAGCCTAGAAGCATGTCAGGTGATGTGGATTTAGGCTTCTGCAAGGTCCACCGCCAAACTATCCCCTGAACTACCTGAGTCAAAACTGATCTTAGAGCAAAATCCATCTCAGAGAAAAGATATTACCTGTAGCCTAAATGAAATCTGGTTTTGTTGCCTGTGACAGTCACAACAGCTTGCCATCACTGTTGAATTAGTGTTTACAGTAAACAACCAAATATTAGTCAGAACTTCAAAAATATTTCAAAATTTATATGTATTTGTTGATGTGGCATGCAGAAGGTATCCTGACTGCTATTTAAGGTTCCTCTCCAGACTAAATTGAGCTTAAATGATGAATAAAAGTTTTTTGCTGAAAGATACTTTTTCAGTCTTCCTGTCAGAAAATCATAATATAAAAATCAAAGTAAGGTGTAGCAATGACTTTTCAGCTTGCAGTAAAGTGTTTTTGAGGAATATACAATGAAATGTTATTTCATCAGAAAATGCTGACAGGATGGAATAGAAACTGCCTTTTGGCCTAGGAGCTTTATTTTTTCTTTACTACTTGAGAAAACTTTGGAAAAGATTTAAAACTGTTGAAACACTTCTCTTCAAACCTAAATGACAGAAAACTGTGAATCTTTTAAGTTAGCTCGGCTTAGAATATATATCTATTTGATGAATGGAATATGTAGGTAAGAAAGTGACAGTCAAATACCTCAAACACTCTTATCAGGACATTCTTACACCATGTTGTAAATTTCATTCAGATTATGTGCACATAAACACAAGTTTTGACATGTCCTGAGCTAGGCTAGGAATTAAAATGACAACTGAATTTCCCGCAGAGATAACAGAATACCGATAGAGTCCACTGTTAGATCAGGAAGTCTGCTTGTGAGAATGGGTGGTCTTCAGAGATCACAAAGGTTTTGTTAAAGTCACGTGCAACATTTCTTGGTCTCTTCAAATTTGGAATATGAAGGTTTAAAATCTTTTAGAGAGTAATTCTGTTATTTTCATCTAATTACTAAATTGTCTATAGTGAGAACTAGTGGATTTTGATCTCTGAGTTCCAGAAACCTTATATGGAAGGAGGATGCAACAGCAAAAGTAACAACTTCCACTGTGTCTTATATAGTTGTGGCCAGTTACTTCAACGCAAAGATCATGTATATTTTATTAGAGCAGATAGTCAAAATAAAATACTTTCCTATTGTATTGTCTGAGGCATCGGTAGAATTTTTCCTGTCTTTCATCCAAAGATTTATTTATTAACTTTTCTTTATTTTCTTCAACTATGCTATTATTAGTTACACACTTTTTAGAATTAAGATTTTTCTATTTTAAATAATTTTTTCAATAAATAAGATTTTTATATTTGAAACTCTAGAAAACCCAAGACAAGTAGGATTTCATTAATATAGGTTTGATGACAAAACTAATAACACTATCTCAAAACCCAAATTAAAACAGTGTCTTGTATTATCACATTCAGTGCAAATAGGGGGAAATCAGCAATCTATTATTATATATGAAGCTTAATGGCAGTGAAAATATTGTCCAGGATTTTAATGAAGTTATTAAATTTTTATATTTGTGGGTTTTTTCCCCAGCTGTAATTTTAACAGGAACTATGTTATTTTACCCCAGTAGTATTTGTTCAATAACAGTGAATGAACATACATCAAATCCTGTTGGCCCTGACAATAAACCTTAATGTGAGGTTCCAGTTAATAGCTTCAGATGTACCTGCCATCCAGAATACAAGGAGTCATGTAGTGAAATTGCCACAAATCACTGTGTGACTGGACTATGCCAGAACAGATCAGAATGCAATGATCTCCCTGCAAAGTTTAAGTGTCACAGCCTGACAAGTAAAAAACATTTTGTCATGAGGCATTCGGCTTTGTCAGAAATAAATATCTGAAGAATGTAAATGCAGCGTTTCTGAAAAAAAAAAAAAAAAACAAACCAAAAAACACCAAAACAAAAAACAAATAATCTGCTGCTAATTTTCAATTATCTATATTCATTAAGTATCTGAGTGTCTGTAGCAGAAAAACAAACCAACACTTGCTGATTTCTTTTTATAAGAAAAAATATATTCTTAAGTACTGCTGCTGAATCTGTTTTGATGAGAAACTTCATATAAAACCACATGTTTAATATTAAAATCAAGCCCTGAAACCTCCAACCTTTGCTCTTCAAATTAATATAGTACCTTTGGATAGATTTGTCCATACTGCAATATTTTTGGAATTAATTCAAAACACAGAGATAAAAGCATACATAAGTTAAGATGTTTATTTCCCATCTATAAAGTTATTCATTTTATATTTAATTTTTCAAATAAAAAATCATATTCACTTTTCTATATTCAGTATCTCCACTTGGATTGCATTCACATAAGCACATGTAACAGTTATACATTTATCTGTATATTACTGTCACTGATTAATGTTTCAATTTTACTGCATCATAATTTTTATATCTGTTTTATGCAGTACTTTAGTTAGCAGATGTTAACATCTATTTATGAAGTCAAAGATGACAGAAATGCTTTAATTTTTAATAGCAATAAACAGGGATGAAAAACAGCTGTGTGAGGATGTGGCACAGGTGGTGTTTTGGGTTGGAATAAAAACATAGCTTGGAGACACCTTCATATATCTACTGATTTTGAAACCAAAGTAATTGCACATGTATGGCAGTTTTAATTTTAATACGCATTTTCTTGCTTTTATGCCTCAAAAGCTTGTTTTAGAAACCAGGATTTCTAAACCACAGTATGTTTTGGCAGTTTACTCTGATGGTCTGAAGGTGCTGTCTCAACTTCATCTAACCAGCTGTTCGAAACCTTAAAAGTCTTCCAGATCAGGACCTCTTCAGTTGTGCCCAAAGTACATGGTTTCTACTTCTTTTAAACTGAAAACTACACTAAACTAGGCCTTAGCAGGACTGAATTTTAATAATTTTGTATTATTAAATTATTCTTTTGTATTATTGTCTATCACGTGTTACTCTGGAACTGTACTTAACACTATAAAAACAGGATTATGTTTACATTTCTAAAGCTATCACATTGTACTGTAGGATTATAGATTGGTTTGAGCATCTTTGACCAAAGATACTTCCTTTTCCCTAAAACACTGATGAACCGATAAGGGGCAACTCAATGCCACACTACAATCTGTTCTGGTAATACCTGTGATATTGAATTATGGAATTCCTCTATAAATCCTTTCTGAAATGAAATGTGAAGTTCAGAACTTCAGCCAGACTTGGTATCCAAGTTTGTAAGATGCTGTAAATGTTAAATTATAATAAATTGGTCCAGTCTGTTTTAATATTTGCTGGAACATTATTTTTGCAGGAATCTAAAAATATTCAGAAAGTTTCTGTGTTCTGGAAAACAGAAGACCAGAAAGCTATAATTCTTGTAATTCTACTCACTTATTTTTTATGACTAAAATTAAAACAGAAATGCCTAAACTTTGAAACCTGGCATTTATATTCAGCACTTGGATCTTAGCTCCACACACTTTTTTATTTAATTGCTTGATATCATTGAATTAAAAAATATATATTTGTTTTGAAAACAGCTATTTTTCAGTGAAACAATATTTACTTGCAAATATTTACTGTGTATGTTCTGAAATAAAGGTGCTTCCACCAATGAAATGTGATTTTCTGTATAATGGCTTCAGAAACTATAATGGCATGGACAATATAACTAAAGTATAGAATGTAATTTTTTTTTTTTTTTTTTGCATGTGTAGCCATCAACAGGAAACACAGAAGCTCAGTGTTTCATGTGATTAAGTTTCCTATTAACTCTAAGCTAACTGGTTCAAAAACACCTGGTTCAATAACAATAAGCCATCAGACCTATCGGATCTTGTAGCATCTGCTTTAGAACATAATATATTGGGATGATTTTCTGGTTTGGAAACATAGTATGTCTTTTAGTACAACACAATAAAAATGAGAAGGCTTTTTATCAACAGTATGCTTACTGATATTAGAGTAGGATTAGGAATATCTGCATAAAACCATTTGAACAAAATGATATTCTATCAAATTCTCTTGACCCATTATATCTTGAGTGGTTTATTATTATTATTATTGCAAGTATGGCTTTATTATACTGCTCTTCTGTTCCATTTAGAACTGCTTTGATTATGAAACTGAAACTTTGAAAGAAACTATAATATTGTCTTCAGTCCTAAACAAAATTTTGAAATAGAAAGAGCACAAAAGTACTTATCAAAATTGGTCTCTCACTTGTCTTTTTTTCTCAGAATAAATGTAATAACATTTTTTTTATGTCTTCTGTTTCTCTATTTTTCATCAGGTTTTACTGGTCAGTTATGCGAAGCAGATGTTGCTGCCTGCCTGTCACAACCATGTGGAGCCTCCAGCATCTGTAAAGATATAGTGGGTGGCTATCTTTGTTACTGTGCACCTGGTTTTATAGGTGGGTTCAATGGAGTGTTCTTTAACATATGTTTAAATAAGTCTTAAACCACAGAAAAGGTGGCTATTCAAAAGTAGTAATACCTATAATTTAGCTTTGTGCCTCTGTTTCAGGCAGAAGTTACTTTTGTTTCCTGGCACACTAAAGTATTTGGCTGTCTAAGAGTATTCATCTGTAAAAAATACTGACTGCAAGGGACTATTTCCACTCCAATGACTCTTACTTTATACAATTTTAGACAGGTTATCTGTCTTACACTGATGCGATTGCAACTCCCAGCCATATGCAAGATGACCTTAATTTATCTGCTTTGTGCTTCCTGTAAAAATAAGGCTGCAGTAACAAGGGCCTCAACTGTCAAATATACATCTGAGGTCCTGGGTAGGTTTAACTACTCATGCTTAAACCTATCCTGCAGGTCACTGCCATTTGTTCAAAGTCTGACTAGATTAAAATTAGTTTGGTTATGTCAGCATATTGTCATGGTAACTCCAGATTACAGTATTTAAAAAAAAACAAACCACAAAACCCAACACAAAACCCAAATATCTTTCTAGATACAGATTCAATTCTTTTAGATCCTCTGTATGATGAAATGATTAATCAAGTGCAGTAGGAATACCCTGAGTAGCAGGACTTTGACAGAGCTCCTACAGCAGGAGTATGACAACTCCTGTCAAGGAGGGAGGACACAGGCAACCATAGGAATTCAGGTCTTGAGTAGATTCCATACCTCTTAAATTCTTGCTCTAAATTGCTCTGACAATGCAGTCATCCATTTTAATACATCATATATATTATATATAATTAATTAATAAGTTTCTAAATAATAATTAATATATTATATTAAACAAAACAGTTGTAGTATTTGTGTCTGTAATATAATGAAATGCTGTATCATGGTTCTGTGGTTGGTTTATTTTACTATTATCAAAATACAAATTTTTTTAAGTTACCTGTGACAATTCTTGATGAGGTCTTATTTAAATCACAGAATCACAGAATGACTAGGTTGGAAAAGACCTTCAAGATTGAGTCCAACCATACCTGTCCTCTCCTAAACCATATCCCTAAGCACTTCATCTACCCATCTGTTAAATACCTCCAGGGATGGTGACTCAACCACCTCCCTGGGCAGCCTGTTCCACATCCCAACAACTCTTTCAGTAAAGAATTTCTTCCTAACATCTAATCTGAACCTGCCCTGGTGCAGTTTAAGGACATCTCCCCTTCTCCTATCACCTGACACTTGGCTGAAAAGACCATCGCTCACCTCTCTACAATTTCACAAAATTATAAGCAGCAATAATGTTTAAATTCTTACATTTACATAATAGTAGATTAGTATTTTTAGCCTGTTCTTTTTCTATGGCCAAATAAAACCCTCAAAAGCCCTCTGAAACAACCAGGACCTTTTTACCCACCTTTTAGGCTCAGCTAATAATAAATCCAAAGCAATTATCTGTTTGGATACTTCACATACAAAATGCAAATAAACACTTTCTAAGCTTTGTTCTACTTCAAAGGCCAGGTAAAAATATTTCAGAACTAGGAATCAGCATCTTTAATTTTTCCTCTGCACATATGAAAATACATGGAAAAATCTAAGTTTTTAATTATTAGTTTCAAAAAAAAATTAAAGTATTTGTCAATAATGGAAACTTTTCTTGATATTTTCCACAGAGAGCTTCATAATAAAAATAGAAATTAATAAAGGAATGAGAAAAAATTACAGAAAAAGACTTGAAATTTTAATATATGGTCTTAGAATACTTACACTTCTGTGATGTTTCAGGAAAACACAAGACTTTACTGCCTTAATACATGAAAAAGTGCAAATTTTGGAGTACACCTGTGAATGAAATAATAAAATTCCCATCATATTTTTGTTGAACATTATATATATTTCAATTTTGCCTTTAGTCAACAAGAAATTAATTCACCAAGTATAATTTAAAGCTCATTGGTACAAGTTACTTGTATTAACTAACCTCAGGTATTTCACTTTGTTCCTGCTTGCACTACTGACTCTCCAGTGGCATGTTCCTAATTAAGTGAATCCTTCACTTGTTTCCAGGTAATAATTGTGAGATTGAGGTGGATGAGTGTCTTAGTGCCCCTTGTCACAATAGAGCAACTTGCATTGATCATCTGAACGCCTTCAGTTGCATCTGTCCAGATGGCTTTCAAGGTATTAAAAAATCCATAGAACTGTAAATTCAAAAAACTACTCTGAGTCCTATACTGACTGTTAACATGTATAATGAGCTGCATGTATACTTTTTTAATGTCATGTAAAGTTATAAACATGTAAAATCAGGACTTCTTGAGTAAAGTTTTCTTTTCATGACAGCATGGAACTAGGTGTTTTCTGGCAGGTGCTGTGGCTTAGCTGATGAAAATGGATCAGTGGCATATACTGAAAAAAGCATTTGCCGTTTTCTTTAAGCTTTTAAAACTGTCAGCAGATTTAATATAATAGAGTTATTATATGAGTTAAAAATGAGTAGAAAAGTTTTTGTTCTTAGCATATTTGTACAATTTAAATGAAAAGTGTAATCACTTTGATAAGTGAATGCCTTAATAGCTGCAGCTATTATTTGCTTTCAGCTCAGATTAGGAATTTAAAGTGAATCCATTTTCTCTTTAGTACATAATTTTTTAAACATCGTGGATTTTTAATCACTGAAATACAAAGCAATCTATAGTTGAAATGTCATGGGGCAAAATATTACATTGCTACTGCTAGTTATTTTCAAAACAACTATCACTTGCATTTTTATTCATTAAAATTCTTTGAATTCCCCAGATCTCTGAATTGATGTAATTTTTCATTTATTCTTCAAATGATAAGAAATTAGGTTCACTCAGAAATATTAGCAATAGAGTATTTTTATACTTTAAGTAGCTATGTGTTTTTGTTAGCTATAAACTAGACTGGAATAAATGGTTTTCTTGGATTTCTTCTTCCATTTTCTGGGAGTACATCTGTTGCTTTATCATGAACTCTTCCTCTCATGTCACTGCAATTCAGTCTATTATATTTAATGAAAATTGATTTCTATTCCTCTGTCTTCATGTAATAGAAAAATTCCTTTAAGACTTGGGAATCTATCCAGTGACTGTACTTTTAGTCTTTTGGGGAAATTAGTGAATAGTTTAAACACTACAAATATCAAATTAATGTCACAGATGCCCGAATATGAATATACAAAGGGTGTCAAATATATTCCAGTATGTGAGCTATACTCAGTTAAAATAAATGGTAGTATTTGACTATACATGCTATGCAGTAACTTCTCTCCTCTTTGCTGGTTTTTTATTTACAGGCATAACTTGTGAAACAAATATAAATGAATGTCACTCTTCTCCATGTCTTCATAATGCATCGTGTACAGATCTCATTGGTGGCTATGAATGCATCTGCTTACCTGGCTTTACTGGTGAGTTGTACTTACAGTAAACATTGTTTTCCACAGCGAAGTAGTCTATGAAGCATCCATTAAGACATCATTGACTAATTTGCTTGTGTTTCCTTCTCATTTCCCTTTATCTGCCCTGGTCTAATGTTTCATTTGCATTCCAACAAACTGGAACACTGACTCCATCTGTAAACTAAATAGTACAATACAAATTAGTCTGCATTTAAAAATGCCTTCAAAGCTTCCACACACAGGGAAGATTAGTTACCATTTTTCAACTCAGAAATAAGCTGTTATGTATCTGTGATGATGAGAATTAAATGGATGCTGACATTAGTATGCATAATTCTTTATTTGGCTGATTTATGTTAGTTTCTCCTCACAACTTGCTTGAGAGTCTTGTGGTGCAAATGAATTAGAAATTGGCATCTGATTATCTTACTAGATGTTCCTATCTTTTCAAAGGTGCAAGATGTGAAACAGATACAGATGAGTGTGCTTCATTTCCCTGCAAGAACGGAGCCACCTGCATTGACCAACCTGGCAATTACTTGTGCCAATGTGTGGCTCCATTTAAAGGTAATGAACACCAAGGGAGAGGGGAAAGCAAACATAATTAACTTCAGAAAGCATTTCTGTCAATTGTCTGAACTCATTTCACTCTTCCTACATTATTATTTGTCCTTCATTTCCTCAAGCAAAGCTTTGAAAGTGACCAGCCAATTATGCCTCAGGCTCCAAGTAATGTGAAGTAAAATTTGTTTATACATCTACTACAAATGTTTATTTGTTAATCAAAACGGATACTTTAAAATCACTTTGTTAATAGAATAAGATGATTTACAAAGACACATATGCTCATTAAGCTGCCATCAGAAAGCCTGGTGCTTTTCTACACATTTTTCTCTCTAATTCGATTGGTCATGGCATTCTCCAAATTATATATTTGTTCTCAGAAAACAATTTATTGTTATCTTTGAATCCATCAATTTTGTGTGATTATTTTGTTGATGTTTTTAAAGGAAATACAGTTTAAAATGTAAGCTTTATTGTGATTTTTTTTTCATAGAAATTTTGGAGGGTAATTTTAAATACTCGCTGCATTTTAAGCAATAAGTTGTGCGGTGTTCTTCAGCAAAATCTAGTTCAAGTGATAATCTCAATTAAAGGCACTTGTTGATTTATAAATTAAGAATAAACACATTTTTCCTCATGCAGTTCAATATAATGATACATACTTATGATTCCAGAATAATCATTAAAAGGCAATTTCCTTGGCATTTTGAGACAGCAGGGCTTTTTCCCTTTAGGGAAGATGGTTGCATTAAATTCTTCATGAGAAAAGAGTGAGCTCTAATGTTGTTATTATTTTAGTTAATGGTCAAAATTTAGTTTGTCATTTTTATTGATTTTAATTTATGTTCTGTTGAATAAAATCTAATATAATAACAATACAAATGAGTGCCGCAGTATCAGAATTGCCTCTGCTCAGAAAGATGCAGAATCATCTTCTGTGTATGTTTACAAATACTTGTCTCTTAAGCATTTGTTTTACAAGGAGATAGAATTTCAGAAGAAAAAAAGGTATGCATTAAGATAGTTAAGTGATTAAAATTTCAGAAAGTCAACATTTCTGTAGCCATCATTTGAGAAACTAACATTGTCTAATACTCTCAATGGAAAGATTAAACCCTACTGGCAAGAGTCATAAATGGTAACTGAGATTCTTGAGACAGGATGTATAGAATTTCTAAGATTCTTGTTGAAAAAAAAGAATTTTTGACTGTTTCATTCTTTACAGGTTTACTTAGTACCTTGCAAGATCAAATTCTTATACCAATGTTACCTAGATTTATATATAAAACCAGAATTAATTTAATATGAAAATTCTACCTCAGCCACATACCATCTGCTTCTTCAGTATTAAACTGCTGTAAATGTAGTCTTTAACAGATTCACAGTAAGCCAACATAATGTGTAGTTAAAATGTTTCCTAACTGTGTGGAAATATTCAGGTTCCTATAACAAATACCTCTGTGTGTACTAATTACAGATTACAGAAATTTTTTTATTAAGAAAGTAATTGTCATTATTTTCATGGTAAAAACTATGTTAGAGTATCTGCTGGGGTTGGTTTTTTTTTATACTTTCACAGATATTCTTGCTTCTGTTATTCTCAGTGGAAACAATTATGAATGCTGTCATTTACTTGGAAAGATATCTGAAGTTGTATTTCCACAATATATTGTAACAGTTTGATTCTCCCATGACAAAATCTCACTTGAAAGGTATGCACCACTATTAGGAACACATTAGGTGCCAAAATGGACTTGAGGTTTTCAGCCCACCTAGCAGCAAAGCACCACACAGCTCACTCTCCCCTGGCAGAAGCGGGGGCGGGGGGAAGAGAAATGAAGAATTAAAGTGAGAAAATTCATAGGTTGAGATAAAGAGCTTTAAACAGCTTAAGCACAAGCTGCACACACACGCAAAGTCAAACAAGAACTTAATTTACTACTTCCCACAGGCACTCAGGTGTTCAGATATCTCCACGAAAGCAGGGCTTCATCATGCATAACAGTTACATGGAAATACAAACACTGAACATCTTCCTCCTTCTTCCCCCAGTTTTATGTGCCAAACAGAACACCACAGAGTATGGAATGTCCCTTTGGTTTGTTTGGGTTAGTTGTCACAAATGTGTCTCATCCAAGCTTCTTGTGAATCCTCACCCTACTTGCAGGTAGGGTGGGGTGAGAAGCAGCAAAGGCTTTTACTCTGTAAGCACTGCAGTAACAATCATCCCTATATTATCAACACAGCTTTCAGCACAAATCCAAAAGAGCCCCATACTAGCTACTACAAAAAAAAATTAACTCTATTCCAGGAAAAAAAAAACAAAACCAACCTTCACTTAATGTAGAATTAAGGAATTAATTACATAATTTGGACATTCAGGTGCATTCATACAAAGTGTATCCTGTCAGATTAAGCTAATCTGTAGATTAAAATAATCTGACGTTTTCTGTAGAAAATGGTTGGTTGGTATACATTTGGGTTTTGTTTTTTTCAATTTTGTTGACTATTTATTTTTAGCAGGAGACTATGCAAGATTACAGCCAGTAAGTTTTGCTTTCTCCATTTTTCTTCCCTTTATTTCCTCTTCTTTAAAAACATAAAAAGCAATCCCTTTCTTTGCTTTATTTCCATTTCTTTTCTTTAGAGAACAAGTACAGCCACTTCTCATTTTAATGTGCTGAAAACTTCTTGATATCCTGAATATGCATTTTCATATTTTAAGGAAATTTTACATTAGTCCTATAGAGGCAAATCATAGAAAATATGTATTAAAGTATCACTGTAAACTCATAATTTCCTGTGTTTTTCTTGTGGATTATTTTGTTGGATTTTGGTTTTTTTTTTTTTATTCACAGATTTGTGCACTTTGATGAAATGTTTTAATTCATTCTGTTGGCTTCCACAGAATACTGGAAGACATACAGAGCTTTTAAGAACAATGATGCTTGGGCAGTGGCGTGTACCTGGATTTTTCTCCAAATGTCTGACAGTCCAGGATGTACAAATAGACTCTCCAAGTCTGATCTGTGAATGATGTTTTAGTTTTCCTATGAGAAGAAGTATGTCTTTGTATGCTCCTGCTCTAACCCAAATAAATACATTCTTCTCCATCAATGTTCTCTTAACAAAAGATTTTCCCACAGCTGTGGTAGATCACCAGTCTTTCTATATCTAGAATTTAATTGGGATTATTGCCACTGAAACTGACACCTTGAACTTTTCTAAACTGTTCAGATGATCAGCTTGAGGACACAGGCAGTCCATCTATTCATAATTCAAAAGAAAAATGAAGAAACATAAAGGACTTCCAGATATGAAATCACATACTTGTCAAATTCCAATAATTTTCTAATTACTAAATATGATAATTTAAGTCTTTTCATCCTATTTCAGACAAGTTTCTTGTCCTGTGGAAGAGAAAATTTCTATTCTACAAAATCATAGAGGTTTCCTGTATTCCTGATAATGTATAAAATAATAAACATCCAAGTCTGTTACTTCTATATCATAATCTTTTGAACTTGGTTTGGAAGAAACTCAAAATTTGATAAAAGAAAATCTATACCAGATTATGTTATTACTGAAGAGATTCCTGTTTAAACCCACAGTGAAATCCTTGAAGTTACTGAGCCTCACTGACTAAGTGTTGTAACTAAGGTCAAATGGAGAAAAAGAAAAAAAAAAGCAACTAGAATATATAATATGCTTTGCCATTTATGATAACCTCTGCCACAATACTGAATGTGCTTGTGGTTATGTTTTAATTACCTCAATATGACAGTCCACTTTTCAAAGTCCTAAAAGATTTAAACTAAGTACATATCTGGTATGTTTGCTTCTGCTTGGCTCTAATGTATTAGTCCCTTCAAATATGCTGCTATTTTATAAATGTCCACCTCTTCCACACATTTTCTGTTATATCTGAGGTACAACTCTGGTAGTTATGAATATTAGACATTTTTTATCAGAGGACATTCTTAAGTTAAGTTGTCCACAACAGAGAAAGGCAATCATCTGGTTTCCTGTTGCATTCCCTACTTAGCAAAGTAACTACTGGAACCAGAAGCAGGAAGGAAGATAAATAATATTTGGGTGCAGGACAAATCAAACATTTTAATATTAGCAATGGGAGACAAACAGCTACAGTTCTGGCCAATACAATTTCAGGGATAGACCTTGGCTGTAATTTATCTATTGAAGTGCTAAGCCTCTCAGCCCTCTTTTGAGCTCAATTCCATTATATTATCCTAGCTGGGGAGTTGTTATAGTAACTTTTCTATTATGATATTGATTCTACAATACTAGCCTTCCTATGATAGAATCACAGTTATTACAGAATTAAGTGCTTCAGAAAAGAATAGAGCATGTGTGAAACATATTATGAGACTGTATCTCATTTGGGCGTCACAGAATCACAGAATGTTAGGAGTTGCAAAGGACCTCGAAAGATCACCTAGTCCAACCTCCCAGACTGGTCTTGGATGTCTCCAGAGGAGGAGACTCCACAACCTCTCTGGGCAGCCTGTTCCAGGGCTCTATCACCCTCACAGTGAAAAAGTTTTTCTTTACATTCACATGGAACCTCCTATGCTCCAGCTTGGACCTATTGCCTCTTGTTCTATCACTGACTAACACTGAGAAGAGCCTGGATCCATCCTCCTGACACTCACCCTTAATATATTTGTAGACATTAATGAGGTCAACCCTCAGTCTCCTCTTCTGCAAGCTGAAGAGACCCAGCTCCCTCAGCCTGTCCTCATAAAGAAGATGTTCCACTCCAGCATCTTGGTGGCCCGGCACTGGACTCTCTCAAGGAGTTGTATGTCCTTCTGGAACTGAGGGGCCCAGAACTGGACACAATACTCCAGGTGTGGTCTCACTAGGGCAGAGTAGAGGAGGAGGACGTCTCTTGATCTACAGAGCCAATGGCATCCTAGGGTGTCTAATACACCCCAGGATGCCATTGGCCTTCTTAGCCACGAGGGCACAATGTTGGCTCATGGTGATCCTGCTGTCCTCCAGGACCCCCAGGTCCCTCTCACCTGCACTGCCCTCCAAGAGACCAGTTCCCAACCCATACTTGTGTCTGGGGTTGTTCCTCCCCAGATGCAATACCCTATACTTGCTCTTGTTCAATCTCATTTAATTTCTCCCTGCCCAGCTCTCCAACCTGTCTAAATTCTGTTGAATGGCAGCACAACCTTCTGGTTTGTCAGCCACCCCTCCCAGCTTTGTGTCATCAATAATAGTTATAATAGATCCTAATAGTTTCATGGAAGGTGAAATTAAAACTCCCATGTATCTACCAGGAAATGCTGTCCTGTTCCACTAAAAATTAGAACACAATTCAAGAAACAGTCCAATTTAATAAATTTTATAGACTAAAATCTATTTTTTTAATCTGTATTTTACCTATATTTATATCCATGCTGTTCCTCCCATGTGGAAGCATGTTAAATGCAGACCTGGAAGTATTTATTTACAGAATTAAAGGAAGCAGAAGTGGATAATTATCACATTTTTAATTATGCTTAATTTTCACACTGCTTAATTTTCAATGAAAGAGAGAAAAACTCATCTTTTATTCTAATGAGTAAAAAATATTTTTCCCAAACTCAAACATAACTTATTTTTCAGTCTGTGGCTTGTCTCCATTATAATTCTGCAAAGGACATTTTTTCTTGCCTTAAAATAAATAGCCTAAGGCCAAAACTCATTATATTCTTCCATCTGTGCCAGAAAAATCAGAATGGTCTTTTTTGATTGCTACAGTTCTATTTGCTTTCTTTAGTTTTAAACCTTCATATAACTTCAGAGTTAGAGAAGATTTGATCTAAGCACGTATCTGCTCAGGCAGGGGGTAGGACTCGATGATCTTTCGAGGGCCCTTCCAAGCCCTAACATTCTGTGACTCTGTGATTGTGTGTGTGATGCTGTGGAGAAGCACATCAGTTTACAGATCGTATCTGTATCTCTAGATGCTTCACCCCAACTATTAGCTGTTTCATCCATATTTAGATGTATTGGTGGTTTTGGCATTTTATTAGAACCTCGCAGTACATTCAAATATTCTTCTAATAACCAGGTCCATATCTATAAATGCAAGTTTACTGTTCACCACATTGAAGTGCCAACATTTCATGTATTACAGAGCTGTACCAATGAAGTTAGTCATAACTATTAGACATTAGGCCCTTGCTGAGAGTGTAGCAAAGTGGGATTGCCCCTGTATCAGCAATGCTGCCTTTCATGGTTGTTAGCACGCAGAAGAATGACCCTCTGCAATTTCTAGACCAGCTAACTTTTACAGAAAATAAAGTAAGACTTATAAGGTTGCTTTAGTCTTACTTGGGATTTAAAATTAAAACATATTTTGCGGTCCCACAGCAGATGTGCAAATTTTCCCCGTTATTTAAGGAAAAGGTGAACCAAACTACCAGCATTTCTGGGACCAATGAACTGAACAGTATTCTGCTATTCCCAAAGAAACCTCAAGAAGGAAGAAAACATTAAAATGGCCTTTTCAGGTAGAGATTGTATATTTGGTATGTTATAGCCCTGTAAGATTTTACATGAATTTTCCTTTTAGTTTTTCTTTAAAAAAAGAAGTGTTTAATTACTTGCTTTTAAAAAATGGAGCAAAGAAGTTTATCCTTTGATCCAAATTATTATATGACCATTATAAAAAAAAAAACCCCAAACCACTACTTGTGTTTGGTGTTGCTAGTAAGTATGACCTTTTTAATCAAATGTATTTAATTACTGAGGAAAACGGAAATTCAGTTCTGAGGAAATGTCTACTATTTGTTGCAGCTTTAATGACACATGTCTCCAAATGTGTTCTATTTAAGATTAAAGCAAAAATGGTAATTGGCCATTAAACATGTTACAAAAGAAAGTAAACTAGTGAGAAAGACAACTCAGCAGAAAAAAAAATGCTTAAGTCTGTTGAAAAGCAAGAGTAATAATGGAGTTTTCAGCATAGGACACTATTATGGGAACAGCTAATTACAAAATAGATAATAAGTAAGAAATGTAAGTGCTCATGAAGGCAAAAAACTAGAGTAGAGATAATGGTGCAATTACTTTTTCAGTGCTCATAGGCCAAATCTCAGCCTTTCCTGTGCCAAGACCCATGCAAAAAGGCAGTTTTTAAGACCTGTGGCTCTTTCTAGCATTTCTCTGCATTAGAGCATAAAAGAATATCTCCTGGTCAACATCGTTATATACCTGGTTTTGCCATCATCTTAACATTGAACAGCCAAATAAAATTTTATTTAAGGGAAAAATAAAACTAGGGCATAGAGCTATGAAGTGCACTTTGCATCACAGGAGCTTTTTCCTGGGTAGAGAAGCAGAGTGGCCACAAGGTGGTGCAAAGCCTAAGTGGGAATCAGTATGAACTGGGACTTGCCATTGGCTTATATGTGAAGTCACTGCAGAACTTATTTGGATTTTTTTTATTTATTTCTACAGATTTTTAAATTATTTCTAAAAATTGCTATCTAGATACATAAAATTGCAATGTTTCTGCCTCCAAAATGAAACATTTCAGAGAGCAAGTCTTCTTCCCAGCCATTTCTAGTATAAATTTATATACCCTTGGGTACATTAAATATTCACAAGAGTCTGGCAGATATAACAACATCTGTAAGACATCCATGGCCTTCCAGAACAGCTCCAAGAACCCAAAGGCATCTCTCAAAGGCATAAGTGAGACACATGTTGTAGTTTGAGCTCTACTTTCAGTTTGCAACTTGGGACTCATTTTGATCCACAAGAAAGATTTCCTAAGCCTTTACAGCCATAAGTACTCTGGCATGTGTAAATCCAGCCATCTACAACAGATAAGAGGTTTTAGTTTCATGAGTTATTCTGTGAGAATGGTGTACAAGAACTGTGATTACAGGGAGGAGATTTCAGTTAAGTAGATAACAGAACGTATATTCATTGCAAATGAGAATCAGTATGTATGTCCCTTCATTTTCCATGAAGTATGTGCAAACCACAATTTTTTTAAAACTTAAAATATGGTTACATCTTCCCTGTCTGCCCTACGATTTACGAGGGCATTGCTGTTGCTCAAAGAAAAGCTTACCAAATTTCAGGTGTTGAGTCTTGTTGGTTTGTGGGGTTTCTTTTTGGCTGATGAAACAAATGTTTGCAGCTTTACTTTTCTACATAGTGTGCGTATTGATGGTGTACGGTCATCCTCCAGTGCACAAGTAGAATTAATAAAATAATCCTGGTAACTTCTGCTATAAATAATGGCTGGGCAATCTGTCAAAATTAAGAAAATAAAAACAGGATCTCAAAACACTGAAGGGTTTTGCCACTTTAACTAAAGGTGAAAATAGCACCTATGGGTCCTAGGCCATATGAGGAAAAAATAGTTCGATCTCGTGTTTCTGTAACTTTTCCACGTACATTAATTTCAGTTGAATCCTGATGTAGTGAACAAAGATGAGATAAAACTAATGAAAAGCATTCCCACATATTTCATTCAGAAATAAACTTGTGTTAACTGTTTACCTTAATTGTAGTTTTATTTTCTGAGAAACAGTGAAGCATGCTTTTATACTTAAATATGAAATGCACAGATGTGAACACAGGCATATCTTCATTGTTTAGTAGTTATAAATACGCATTTATAATATAAAATAATTTGCATCTTTTTGTCTATTTTTTGCAGAAATTTATACAGGTATGGAGCAATTATATTTGCATGTCTGTGTGATTTTCATTTTGAAATCTGTGATGTGGTTCGTCTCATTCTTTTGCCAGCATTGCTGCATGGTTTGCATTATCATATACAATTAAGGATTTGGGGTTTTTACTTGAAAAGTGCAAAGTATTGCTTTTAAAATACCCTTCCTTTTAAAAACAAGCAAACATGATTTTCAATTAGTATGGATTTCACATAAAATGCTTTTTCACAGATTATATATAGATTCACAAAGCAATTCCCTTCATGGAAAGTAGAATTTGCATTCCACCAAAAATAACTGATTTCATATAAGTTTAACTTAAAGAAAACACTTGCTATATTTTTTAATGTTAGAGTAACACTTTGCTAAATTTCAAGTAATATCAATATCTGCAGGCTTCAAGTCATATTTTTTTTTCATCCTATCTACTTCCATTGTACTTCTGTTATTTTTTTCATTTACATTTACAAGCCATTTACATTTACTACTAATCATCTCAATTGTAGAGGCATTTTGTTTTCTGATGTCACAGAGTAGATCAAGCTAAGCAGCCAGTTTATAAAATAATGGCCAGCTTACAGGTACATCTGAACTTTTCAAAGACACAGAAAATGACAGTTCTACACTTTTATTAGAGGCAACTTCGTATTTAGCATTTAGATATTTAATCTTTAGAGTTGCAGGCACCTCAAATTTTAGACATCTAGCTGCTCATTAGTGTTCCTGGGATTTTACGATAAGTTTATGAAAGACTTTGAGGGTGAGAGCCATTGAGTTGTATAAAGTTGACGAAAAATATAAAGTTTTCTCTGAAGTGGTCAAACAATTTAAATTTATTTAAAATAATGTATCTACTTCTTTCAAAAGAACAGTCTTGGGGAAAACAGAATGTTACATATAGATTGGAGGCAAGGATTTTGAGGAGGATTTTTTAGCTCCCATAAATAAAGAACTTTTTACTTTTAATGCATGATATTCAGTTAACTTACCTTCAAAACCAGTGGTGATTCACTTTAATGTTAGAAGTGTCTTTTAGTTCTGTTGTTAAAGGGTGAGTTACAGACAGACTGAAATTAAGGCTGTTGTAATGATGTTATGACGATAAAAGAAAAAAAAACATAAAAACATATAAAATATCTGAGAAAAAATATTTATTATCAAAGAATCACATCAGTTATTAGCTTTTAGTTCATATATTAAAGTATGTCAGTTTGAAAAAAAAAAAGTCTCTATGTTCTGAACCTGAGCTTATAAACTGAAAAATATAAAATCAAATTAAAGCATTCCTAACACAAACTATTGAAAATGTTTGTCTATTCATGCAAACCATATAAAATTAGTCTGATGTAGATTTTCCCTCTATTCTTTACCCGTCCAATTTTCTCATTTCATTGCAGTAAAATGCTATTAATTTCATTAATATGATATACATTCTGTTTCATCAAATTTATAACAATGGTGAATAGAGACTCTAACCAAGGCTACTGAAATCCAGTGGTACCAATATCATAAAGTTAGAAGTGCTGGACCCCAATAAAATTTTTAACCTAAGTAACTCTAAATAACTTTCAGTTATCCAGTGTCTAAAGATCAGATAGAAAGATCAGATCAGCATCACAGTTCCCATTGGAGCAGTTAGTAGAATTGGAACTGTGACACTCACTTCATTACTTCATAGCACAAATACTTCCTCTGACCCAGTCTAGTGCCCAAGAATAGATGATGCTACCTGTTGGTTATTCCTTTGTTGTCCCACCACCACCGTGGACCATTTGGTAATGATGGCACTTGGTATATCTTGAGAATTTTCTGTACTCATGACTGCATACTTATCAACAGGCTACTTATTATTTAGGAAACTACGCCTTTATTTTTCTGTACTAGCTATAGAAACTTTAGTTCCACTATATTGTCAGTTTGCAACCACATATATTTTGTCATTGATCGAGTCCGTACTTCTATGGCAAACTGCTGACTTTGAAAGCTGTTGTCAGATTTAATTCCTTAAAATGTTAGTGGCAAATGGCTTTTTTATTATATTATTTTCCAAAAAGAATAACAACATTAAAAAGATGTCATTTCTAATTATAATAGAATGTAGTACACATCAAAAACACCTCATGTACAGCTCTATGCTGTGCAAATAAAACAAACTAGTGTCAATATTTTCACATAAAGAAATGAGAACTCATCTCATTAATCTATTGTCTGTCATTTTTTTAATTGCGCTTTTGACTATTAATAATAGCCTTAATAGAACAGCATTTTTCATTAAAAAAATATTTTTATTTCCAGTGTTATGATATATAGAGATTCCACTACTAGTAGATACTCTACTACTAGATTCTAATGCAGAATTACTATAAGTACAAACACAGTAAAAAGAGAATGACATTTCTGAATATGCAATATGTGTCTCATTATTAAACAAAAAGAGTTTCCAAATAAAGAAGTCATTATTTGATATAAATTGTGTGCTAACAGAGAAACAAAGTACATGCTATGAGTATGTGCTTCTCTCTCTATAAAGTATAATATTTAATCCAATATTAAAGAAAACTGTCTTCCAACTGACTGTAATTTAATTATTTGTAAATATTCTTTGGGGTTTTACTCGGGTTCATTCTAATAGAGAGGCCTTTAACTGTCCAGTTAAGACAATCTATCCCTGTAATCAATAAAATATAGCAAAAATTAAACAAACAGAAAGATTAAACTTGTTTAATAGAAATAACCATGCTTGGAAAGATGTGCTGAACTTATTAATACATTAATGAACTTCTGTGTTTGATTCTTTCCCATTTCATCTGTTGGACACACTTTCTCTCTTTTGTCAGCTTACTATTCTTAGTGAATATTACCCTTTTCACTCTGTAATGGGCAGTTTAAAAATCCTGATAAGTCAGTGGAGAAGTTTATAAACTGTTTCTGTGGCACAGAATTCCTTTCTGTCAACAGTGACAGGATTACTATTTCAGAAACTTACAAGATCAAGTGAGAATTTTCCTGTATTTAGTAAAAAATAGATATTGAAATAAATCAGCTAAACAATTAGTATGTACATATTAGCACCAAAAAAAAAAGAAAAAATGCATAGAACATGAAATCAGTATTATGATTAATCTACTTTATTAAAGGCATTTTTCACCTGTTTGCTGCTTGATTTATACAAATAGCTTTAATTATACATTTACAGCTTTGTAAAAAAATGCTGATATAAGAGCAACAGCAGCAGCGCGTTCAGTGTACTAACATGAAACCACCATTGTCTATAACTATGCAACCTTAATCATGATAATATTATTTTTAAAACAATCTACTTTAAATCAGCCAACTTCCTTTTCTTGTTTTCTTTCTACTTGTATTGATTAGCATTAATAAAAATTACTTAATTTCAGAATTGTATTAAAATAACATAAACAGTTGTAATCCTCTGAGTTAGGGAACGGTCTTTTAAATTATTAATTCTCAACACTGACAGTTAAAAAATTAATTCATTCAGGGAAAGGAACTGAGTGGGTGGGTGACAGTCACTATTTTCTTGGGGGTTTTGTATTCACAATCTTCCATTTTGAATATGAATGAGATCTTTGCCATTTCTGACAGTAGCAGAAAAAAGATTTTTCATGCAGTGATTGGCAGGAAATTTGGGTGGGAAGAAAAAGAGGTTGAATTTCTAATTGAAGAGTGATGAAGGGCTGCTTGAAAGAAGGCACTGAAAAAAACATTATACCACATATTTTGACCTCATTTGGTAAATAGGATTGTTAACCCAGGTCATCAACTTTATGACCAGATTTTAATTTAGCATCCTTTAAACATGTCAGAATAATTTAAGTAATTTTTTGCTTTGTGCTGTTTTGCACTCCTGTAGCTGAAACAAAAGCAGTAATTTATGGTTCCCCTAATTTCTTAAAGAGGGGGCAGAATCTTTTATTGTCAGGGAATGCTTTTGGTGTAATTTCAATTCACTATAAACTTCACTGGAATTCAGAGCAAGAAAAAGAGGCATAAACCATTGGTCCTGCTGTCTAACAGCACAGGAGGAAGATGCATGAGCAGCTTACAGCCATCCTGGTTGAGCTGCTATGATAATGGGGAAAAGATGGGAAGGAAGAACAGACTACACAGCATCAGTGATGATGAAACGGAAGATGAAGAGGTTTTTTTCTTACAGATGGAGAAATAAGAAAAGCCTGTTATCCACATAACACATATAACACTAGTAGAGGATGTACACAGGCACAGGGGGACAGACTACAAGAGGCTGGAAGATTATTAATTCTGGTGACTTGAAGGAGACTTCACCTCCAGAGGTTTGCTTATGAAATAAGTGTTCTGAGCTGTGACAACAGGTGATGAAGAGTCAGTTCCATCCAGAGAGGCAAATAAGATGTCTGATTCTGATACATACACCCACATCAGTGCCACTAAAATGGAGCAAAGACTGACAAAGACTCCCTTCTCTGAGGGAGTGTGGCCCCACTGGTTGACCAGGTTTATTTTCATTTCAGAGGTCTGGATTCAGGATGAGGGAAGAGACTGGCAAAGTTTGTCTGATGCCCAGATTATTACCTTTTGCATGGAGGCAGCATTGATACTGACAATAGAGACCCTGAGCATATCAGAATTGATTAGGGCAGTAGCAGCAAGGATGAAAGCTTTGGGGCCCAGACACAGTTTTCCACAGCACTGCTGGAAGGAACAGAAACATCCTGGGGGATAGTATCTGATTAGTGGTAGAGGCAAGATTTAATATTTTATTACCTCTTTCAGCAATGAGATCTGATATGGAAAGATTAAATCAATCTAAAAATAGAGTGGAAAACATATTTTACAACAGGTATGCTAACTTTGTGAAGAGACATTTTAACTACATTGATTAAAGAATGCAGAGAAAAAGCTAAAGGAAAGTGGCACTGGAAAGAACTGCTTGTGGGAAAACATGATCAGGGAAGCCATCAGACTTCCTTGGAGTACAACTAAGGACTCATCCCAAGTGCCTGCACATGATGTATACAACATAGGAAAAAGCAGGAGTAAGAAGTCTATGTGCTTTCTCAGAATTACAGCCTTCTATTGAAGAACAACACACACCGAGATAGCTCCCATCACTGGTATGCTGTAATGGCTGGATGCAAGCCCTCTGGAAATACAGGCAAGGACGATGAGGCTTCTGGGATGTACTTCAGGTGAAGTAATACCTTGAATGCATGGAGCTTTGCTATGGAATGGGTGATGGTGATGCATCAAGTCAATGGCAGGATGAAATGGGAACCAATTAAAAAAATATTGTGGTAGATTTCTACTATACACAGATTGATCCAGAAAATTTTATGACGTCTTCCTTAGGAAACCTGAAGAAGACTCATGAACACAGGCCCTAGGTCTCATTGGGATATTACCATGCTGACATTTGCTGGAAAGGCAGCATGGAAATACCCATGCTGAGTACAGTTTTACAAAACAATTGTGAGGTGAGACAGCTAGGGGAGGTATGTATCTGGATTCTTTGTGAATAAGCAAGAGGTGGTCTGGGATGTAAAGGTCAAAAATAGCTTTGGTGACAATGGCAGTAAGATGATGCAGTTTATAGTCCTAAAACAAATGTGAAATTCTAGTATCAGGATTCTGGACTTTGGTGAGCTGATTTAAGTTTGCTCAGGGATCTGCTGGCCAGATCCTATCAGAAACTACAGTTCACAGAGAAAAAATATCTACCTTGGACCTACTAACTCGTTTTGATGGGCAATTTCCTAAAAGCGAGGTTCTTTCCAATGTTCAGGATGTCAAGCAGATGTGGCAGAAAAATGGAAAAAACAAGGAACTCCTGACTGAGCTTAAACAGAAAAGGAATTGCACAGAAGGTAGTTACAGGAGTGAGCTACCTATCCAGAAGGCACACACAAACAGAACAAGGAAGGCTACAGAGCAACATGAACTAAAATGATCAAGGCAACTGAAGGACAAAATGAAAGAACTCTATAGTTCTACAAATAAGAGACAAAGATGGAAAATCATGCTGCAAAATTACCAAAGGACATAGAACAGTTTAGACACAAAATGCCTCTTTCTCTTCCCACCTCCACCAGCGGGAAATAGGTGCTTCTTCAGCCTAGAGAAGAGATTTTCATGGGGCCCTAACTACAACCCAACACTTATGTAAGTGAATAGAAAAGACAGATTCAAATTCCTTTTCTCAGAGCACACACCGAAAGACGTTTATTCAAGCATTCATTAAAAATAACCCAACACAGTAAAAAAAACCTTATAATCACTTATTGGACTTGAGGTGGTATGTCAATATGTGTTAAAATTTATGAAAGCAACAGAAGAACCTGAAAGTGCAGGTTACCCCTGTAACTTCCTTTCTGAATCTGTTCACATTGAACCTTTTATATTTGAAATATTTTTTACAAAATCCTCTCATAAGCTTTGAGATAGCATGAATCATCTTCTGCTGAAGATTAATATAAATTATGAATTTCTGAATAAGAAAAAATACATTTTTATTCATAGTTCTTTGGAGATCACTGGGGTTTTTGAGGAAATGAGACCAGATAAAAGTTGCTCAGTTACTCTTTGGTCAATGATACAGTTCTCAACACACAGCATAGAAAGAAAAGGCAGAAGAAAGCAAATATGTTATTGAATCAGCAGAGCAAAATGTTTGAAATAAAAATCATATGTAGCAACCAGGGTTCTGGGAGTATATTGAGAAATTTTAAAAAAACAAACTTTTCTGAAATACTTAGCTCAAGAAACTTTCTTTCTAGATACTGAGATAAAAAAGTTTAAATTAATTAGTAATTATATGACAGAACTGTGCATGTTCCTATTTACACTGGAAAACTATTTCTAAATTTTATAAACTTCTGGTCTTCAAGACGTATGTACTCCCTATTTCTTACTGTCTCTATTTTCCAGTTGCTCATCAAAACTATGTTATGCTCTTATCCAAGCAGCGGTGGTATCTGGTGTTGGAGAATACTATTACAGTACACTGGGGCATGACATTTGCTTTATCTACCAGATATGTTTACATCCACAAACACCTGGCATGTAAGAGGATGGGCAAATCTGTTTAAAGGTTCTCCCATCAGTGCAGAAGAAATACAAGTACTGAGCTATCGAGTCATCTGACAGTTCCACTTATGATTGTGCAGTGTGAAGCTTATTTGTGTGGGTGTGAACTCCACTTTAGGAATCAGCAGGTAGTCACTCATGTCAAGCTGTTGTGATATAAAGATGAAAACTTCAGGGCAAAATCTCAATCTGCCATATGGCAGCTTTTGCTATGCAATTTCATGAATTCCAGATCTGAGACTGCCAAGTGCCTATGGCAGAATCATCCTCAACCAGAGAGACCAGTGGTGACATGAAGACAGGGAACAACTTGTGCGGTTCTTTTCCTCTTCTATCAGCATGACTACTGGGGTCACAGGGTTGTTGGGTTTCTTACATCAATTCTGTTCCTACTTGTTGCTTTAGCTAACATTCAGTCTCAAGAACACATCAATATTGAGCTTATCCAATGGGTGTTTTTCACCAGTTCACCATATCCTACAAATTCAATTAATTTTAAGCTTTCAAATAAGTAATATAATGGCACTTATTGGCACTGTGGCTTGATCTCAACAACCATGCTGTACTCGAAGTCTTGTTCTTCTGAAACCATAATACAATACTCAACATATTTCTCCAAAATAAGCTAAACTTTTACTTGATTCGGTTCACCCAAAAATGGTATTAAAAAAAACCCTTGTGTGAATTGCCAGTTCTGTTAGCTAGCAAGTAGTCTACAAATTTAAAGCTACCATGTACTATAGGTGACTTGTAACACTCAATGATTCTTTACAGGAATTCCTGTCTGAAATTTTAATCCTGAAAATATATTAACAATTCTGTGTAGTGTTATTACCCATCTCCCAAACACAGCTTACCAACGTGTACTGGCTGCAGGTGCTCAGCCACTGGCAGGGGCTGCAGGGCCGCCTCTGTGAGGACAGGCTGGAGCTGCCCCGTGCCCCACACAGGCGCTTCCAGCCGGCTCCAACCCACCCACCTCTGCAGGCTCTAACCCACCCACCGTGCTCGGCAGGACACGGCTGAGCCTCAAAGCCGAGGAGGTGCCTTGCGAGGAGTGTGTAAGGGTATAATGCTGCATAGACAGTGACGAGTGAGGAAAAAAAAATGTGAGAAGCAGCCCTGTGAGCACCGAAGTGAGAGAAACAAGAGGTACCGGGGGAGGTCGGCAGAGGACACAGTGCACAGCAAACACTGGGCAGCTCCTCCAGAGAGCACAGTACAGCACAGAGACAGCCTCAGCAGTCGCAGAAAGGCAGATGGGCTTCAAAGGGGCTCAGAGGGATTTATGCTCAGTTTGTTGCAGCCCTGAAATCCACCGAGGTCTGTCTGAAACTAAGCCTGAAAGAACAGACTCGCCTTTAGCAACACTGAGGGAAAAGGGAAGCAGCTGTACAAACTCAAACCCATTTGACTTCTGCTCCCCCTGCCCTGATCATTTTGAGTTTTGCTATTGAAAATCAGGAATCAGTCTGTGTTCTAATAAAGACTCATTTTAAGTAGCCTTTTAATCTTTTTATGATCTAGTTATTGAGAATTAAAAATTTAGATGAGGGCATTTGCAACTGAAGATCACTATTGCACGGTTCCTTGATTAGCCTAGATAAATATATATAATTTGTTACATGCTTGAGTTTTGTTAGGAACAAGTAGAACAGAGTCTGTGAGATTTTCTATTATATGGAATTTTTATAAACAATGGAGACAGTCACTCATTATTAAATACACACATAATTTCAGTAAAAAAAATTGTGTGTAGTTACCAAGTGCAAGCACAGCAAATAGACAAGGTTACCAGCATTTCATTCATGTTCAGGATTACAGATTAATGTATAAACAGCCCATACGGTACCTGGGGCCACAGTTTATCAGGAAGAAATACCAGGGAGCTTCAAAACAAATTTCTTCAATTATTTTTAAATGCAGTTTTTAAGCTATTTTAGAGGACAATGGTAATCAAAAATACCTATAAGATAAAAGGTAGATCTTTAAAATGCATTGTTATATTAAAAATTTTTGATAAAATGGTCTTTTTTTGCTTGAAATGCTACAAAGCAAATGAATGTTTCTACATGGAAATATAAATATATATACCTCTGAGACCCTCCAACTTGCTTTTAACCATGGGTATAAAGAAAATACAGTTCATAATAGGCAGCAGCTGCAGGGATATATTCATTAGTTAAACACTGACAGCTTTGCCATTTTCCTTTTCAGGTTTGAACTGTGAGTTTAGGCCTTGTGAGGCTAGCAATCCCTGTGAGAATGGAGCTGTGTGCATAGAAGAAATGAATTTGGATGTTTTTCCCCTTGGATTCCAGTGCCAGTGTGTGAAGGGCTTTGCAGGTCCACGCTGTGAGATCAATGTCAATGAGTGCAGTTCTAACCCTTGCCTACATGGATACTGCTACGACAGTGAGTTCAGTCTGGTTACTCACTTTAATGTAGAGTAGTGTTTCTGTTGAAGTGTCTGTAGCTACTGAGCTGCTCTGGGGAGAATAGTGGATAATTTACTGAAATTTAGCTTGTCTGAAGCTCCACAGCTGGTACCAGGAGGATTATTTTTGCCAAAATGCCTCAATTCCTGGCACTGGGGTGTGTGTGTTCAGGGGGTCAGAATTGTGGCTAATGAGAAATTTTAATGAGATTTGTGCTGTCTCTGTTGATACCTAAATTAGCCAAGCACATCTTATGTTGTACATTTGATGAATGTTCGGGTGGTGAAAAGGAACTTGTGGAGCAGTTACCTAATAATCCTAATAAGTCCAAAACCTGTTAAATATCAAACTGATGCAAAATGAAGCATCTGCTTACTATTAAGTGCTTTCTGTCACACAGCTGTGTAACTTATACTTTCACTGATAGATATACTTAAGCGTTTTAGAAGCAACTTAATTATGAATTATTCTGCTATATTCTGTCTGGCTTGGCAGGCTAGGTTTAGCAGCACCCATTACATATGAAGTACTTACCAGTAAGTTTTATGGGGTTGTTACCACCTATCAGACACTTTCTATGCTTGGTAAAAAAATTGAAGTGGTCAATTTCAGAATTGATTCTTTGATACTGGCTGGAAAGAATGGTGTCTGGAGGTCATGTTATCAAATGCACATGAAGCTGGACTATCAACAGGGCCAGAGCAGATGTGTCAAGAATTTTTCTGTCTGAGTTTATATGCCTCTAAGGATGGACAGAAATTACACAAACTCTTTGGTACTGCCTGTTCCTCTGATGCACTACTCTTGTAGTGTTGCACCCACCCCAGTCCAGTCTGAGCCTCATAAACTGTAACTTTTGGCCATTGCCCCTTAGTAGATCATCTAACCAAGAGGAATTCAGTTCTGTCATTTCTACAATTGCTCTTGAAGTTGTTGTTTCATAGCCCTCTAATTATTAACCCTTCCCTGAAGAGATTAGCACAAAGCAAGCCTGTCTGATTCAACTTTTCCTATAGTTTCCACACTTTAAGTATTGAGCAACCATGTTTGTCTTTGGCTACATATCTCCCATTTCCCCCCACAAAACTTTCAAAATGAGAATGATGAGTTGACAATTTTCCTAGAATTCAAAATTTTTACACACATTTTCAGATCTAATCAACTTACTGATTTCAGACAATATCTTAAAGAACTGACCCCAAGTTACTAAATGTCATCCTAATTTAAAAAAAAAAAAATTTTATCAGCTTTATTAATTTTTATACATAAGAAAAGATGAGTAGCTTCGTATTTTATCTAGTATAGGCTATTTCCTGAAACAAATTTACAGATGTTTTCCGTGTACTCTACATTCAGAGATGTTTCTGAACTGGCATTTAGGTGAGCTAAAGTAAAGTTCTTCATGCTCATGAAGTATCAAAGCTTTTGGGGATAGCTTGTTTTTGTGGTGCCTTGAATTGTATAATGTGGACTTCTTAGTTCTGCTGCACTCAGAAGAAAGCTGGAATTCTGAGGAAGCTAGGTAGCTCTTAGCAGATGAATAATGCTCTTGCTTTGAAGGACTTTAATGAATACAACAGCTGCTACATGTACAGACACAGTGGCAGAAAGGATTCTATGGTAAATCTCAGCAATAATGAAGAATCCAGGGACATCTTTGGGGTTAGAATAAATCAGACCTGCAAGAAGTGCAATTATCTCTGGCACAAGCTACTTACATGGATGTAGCACTCTAAAGATTCCTCTCCATTTCATTTATTAATGATGGAAAAGGGAGAGGATTCTTATCATTAGCTTGCTAATATTGAAGTGAAGCATAGAAATATGTCATAGATTGAGCCACTGAATTCAAGTCAAGCACGTTTTCTTTTAATGTAGTGGTTTAACATGAGGCATTCCTTACAAAAAATCTTAAGCCAAACAATCTTTAACTGCCCCATCTCATTTAGGCACAACATCAAAGATCACCAAAAAACTCTTAGTACTAAAATACTATCTCTGTTTTAGTTGTCGATGGCTTCTATTGCTTGTGCAACCCAGGATATGCGGGACTGAAATGTGATCAAGACATCGATGACTGCTTAATCAATGCTTGTGAAAACAATTCCACATGTGTTGATCTACACCTGGTAAGTAGATAATTTATTCTTTTTAAATTAAAATGATTGCTAAATTTTCTTCCTGAAATTCCTAAAGCAATTCTATTGTGAGTTCTAAACCTGCCCCTCACCCATACAACTGTTAGAAGTTTTAAAATTGTGCTTACTAGTCACTGCCTTATTTATTTGTAAAGGTATAGGCAGTGGGAAGGAAAAATGCTTTTATTACTTAAAATCAGTTTGTTTTCAACAGGGACACTAAGACTATACAGTATGAAAACTGCATGTTCCTTAAGGAACACGCAGACTGCCAAAGAAATTGGGGGATGGATAAAAAAACAGAAGGAAGATTGTCTGGTTTTTTGTTCTTCTAGTTTGTACTAGTGTATTTGTGATAGTATTAAACTAATAAAATGTTAGAGCAAAGCATAGAATTCAGGTTAATATTAAGATGACTAAATGTTGTTGTCTATATATGGTATGTAGTAAGCATCTAAGAACTAAACAAAGGTGCTAGAAACCTTGATGATTCAGTCAGCACAACCCAAAGAGTGATTCAGCTGCCCATCTTGTGGGTGAACTGAACAGCCCTGTGGGTACCACTGACTATAGCTAGCCTGTTACTGCTGAAGCAGACACCTGCTGGATCTCATTCCAGATGCTCAGAGTTGTGTAAGGGATGTGCGGGTTTCTGGGGGTTTGCTTATTTGTTGGTTTTGGTTTACTTTTGTGTGTGTGTGGTGTTATTTGAGTGTTGTTTTTGTTCTTTGGGTTTTCTTAGGGTGTTTTGGGGTTTTTTTGTGGGTGGGGTTTTTTGTGGGTGTTTTGGTTTTTTTTTTTTTTAAATACATAAAGAAGTTGCTCTTTGTTTTCTGAAAAATCCAGGTGGTAACCTGTAGCTATCACTAATTTCTAAATTTGGACAGAGGTTACATTCTTCATGATAATATTTTCAAATGCTCTACTTTGATTTCCCAAGTTGCTTCTTCTTTTCACAGACAGAACACTTTATGTATTGGTTTGGTTTGTTTTTGTTGGTTTTTTTTGTAGATGTGCTTCAAGAGCTTATAAATGCCTTGGACAAAAGTAAATATTCCATGATTCTAAAACCCACAATTCTGTGAAATGCTTGATACGGAGACTAGAGAGCTTGTTACGCTTCTGTACTTGTCTTTGGATGATATTGCAAGTACCAAAGTACAGTTTTCTAATAAAAAAAAAAGAAAAGAAGATTTATTATTTGTGGATTTAATAACATGAAAAAGAACATTTTTAGTATGAATGCTTACTGAAAATTTGAAAACATAGGTGAACCACATTGAAGAAGTCATTGAGGTCTGAAAAGGATCAAATTCATGGTCTAAAATGACACCTTGCCTTGAGGTTTCTACAGTATTTGTTTCCTGTAGTTAGTAAATGAATCCAAACAGTTTAACTGTTTTAATGTCAGGCTTTTTCTGAAAGCGTGAGTCTTCACTCATGTCATTGATTTGCTGTGTCACAGACCACTTAAAATGGCGTAGGTAGATAAGAAATATAGATACTTCGGGGGAAAAATAAACATAGATTAAACAAGAAAACAAAAGCATGAAAGCTATATGAAGAAAAATATCTAAAACACTGTTAAAGATTGAAGTGATGTACCATTCTTTGGCAGGTTTAATTGTGTTAAAATTTTAATAGTCACCCTGGATCAATACTACATCTCATTCTGTGAGGCTCAGCAGTCATTCTCGATGTTTATTTTATAGATAACACATAATTTTGTTCATTTATGATAACTTATTATTTGGGGAAGGATGCTGTGTATACTTTTATATATACAGCTCCATTTTATCAGTCTCAGTTAAGGCATCAGCTGCAGTTAGGTGTAGTAACTGGAATGTCTGGATATAAAACAAACTCTAATGGAATACAGGACAGCATACACCATATGAGCATAAAATTCATCTCTGGAATCCTCTCTAATCTGATTTTAAGATGGCAGTACAGGTCCAGTATGAGAGCTAGAAATATTAATTGCAAACCAAGATGATTAAGGGAGTTGAACACCTTCTTTATGAAGGAGCTGGGTCTCTTTAGCTTGGAGGAGACTGAGAGGTGATCTCATTAATGTCTATAAATGTGTTAAGGGTGAGTGTCAGGAGGATGGAGCCAGGCTCTTCTCAGTGCCGGCCAGTGATAGAACAAGAGGAAATGGTTCCAAACTGGAACATAGAAAGTTCCATCTTAATATAAGGAGGAACTTTTTCACTGTGAGGGTAATATTCACTGGGTCAGGCTGCCTAGAGAGGTTGTGGAGTCTCCTTCTTTGGAGACATTCAAGACCAATCTGGATGGATTCCTGTGTGATTTAATCCAGATGATCCTGCTTGGGCAGGGGGTTTGGACTAGATGATCTTTTGAGGTCCCTTCTGACTCCAAACATTTTGTGATTCTGTGATTACATTAGCCGTATGCGATGCTAAGGAAACAGTGTTTAGTAGTGACAAACACACATGCAGAATTCAAAAGTCATATTAACAACATACCAACTTTGATCTAGTTTAAACAACATGTGACAAGTTTCAAAGTGCTTTTCAATAGAAGTATCATGAAAGAAGTAATTTCACCTGTTATAATTAATCTCACACATAAGTAAGAAGAGACAATGGTGTAGAACTTTCCTGCGTTATATTACCTAGCACAGCAAAAATTAAAAGGTGGTAATGCTTTCAGTACTATTAGGACATATGCCTATCATATATTCTCAATCATCAGTCAGCTCAACCAGAACTGTCATCTTGTTTTCTAGCCTAAGTGATTTTAGTTTTTCTGCACTAGGAAGTCCTATGTAAAACAGCATAGAATCTCAGATTTACATGCCTGTAGTGATTCAGTTGCTCAGTCAAACTGATAGATGAAAATAATAGCACAAGATTAGCATGATAATGGTTGAAAGGCTGAAAAAGAGGTGTAGTCATTGGTGACTAATGAATAAAAAAAGGCGGTTCTTTCAGCACTGACTGTATAATAAATGTCTATAATTAGTAATAAAAAATGTAGAGATATCAGCAGTAAAATATTTTACAAAAAAAGCGCTAGTAAATGGTAAGGGGGGGGGAATTAGCATCTGGCAGTTTATACAGGAAGGCAGAGTTTCCCCAGAATAATCTGAAAATTCTTCTTAAAAACATTACAATAATTAATTCCAAGTACTGTAAAAATATGATATGTTCATATTTTTGTTATATATTTATGTTCATATCTATGTTCATATTTTAAGATCACATGGAACATATAGTCTAAATAAAATAGCATATTATTTTGAGGTATGTGCATTAAATAAATAAATAAAAAGTAATAGTTGATCCACAGTAGCTCTGATTTCAGTTTTTATTGTTCTGTATGTGAAAATATAATTCAAATCCTGTCACTCTAGTGTCTGTGGTTATCCATGCAGCAAACTGTAATAGGTGTTTCTTCAGAGCTTTGTTTTTGGAAGCTCATCTTTGTGTGTACTTGGCACATCATAATTAAAAAATATAAACTGTAGGTAAAGTTGTAACTGTATAATATGTGATCCCAGAAAAAAACTGTGCAGCAGCTGGAGTTCACTTAAGAAACTAGTAACCGCAGCACTAGATTTACAAACTACTACTGCTAATACAAGCATCAACTTGGTATTTATTTGTCTTATTAAATTATTTTAAAATGATGTATTTTTGGGAAATAAATTGCAGACACATGAAAATTCTTAGTTTTAACTGACGATGCCGTTAAATACCATAGGAGTGAAAGGCTTCTATTGTATTTTTCATAAACTGATTTTGAAATACTCTACAGACCTGAATAAAACTTTTATAAAGTGAGGAAAGGGAGATTAAGAGGAAGTTAAGAATGAGTTTTCCAATGAGACTTGTGAACATATGGCAAATAAATATTATAAAGATACAGGAAGGTGGTCCCAGATGATGAGCTGTAGGTTCTGCCAGCAGTGAGGGGGCAGGACAGAGAAAATCAGCAACAGCAAGGGAAGAAGTGAAGAACTGAATGATAAAAGGAACCGGATGGAGAACTGTGGCCTGATTGTGGAAAGCATAACCCTAAATTTTATTTTTGTGTGATAGAGAGACTAACATGTTGTTTGAGGTGGGATAGGAAATATTTGTAACTTCAAAAGGCTGACAGTGATATTATAAAGACTTGGGACTACAGACACTTCATTGGCTCCTAAGGAAGAGAATTCTATACAAGAAGATATAACTGCAGAGAAGTGGATAGAGTAAATTGTCTGTATTTAGTGGACTTAAAGAGCAGAAGATCACGGAAGGGTATGGGTCAGCAAAAGAATTTACTGTGAAATAAGTTAAGTGGTGAAATTTATAGGTCATCAATCAGTCTTTGAAAACTGCCACATACGTGTCTTTGCCATACAGCACATAAGAATGAAGATTAAATTTCTTTTTCAGTAAAAGGATGATGAACTAACCCATTCACTGTGGGATAAGTTTGAGCATCAGGACAATTATTGAAGAGGAGCTCTGAGACTATAATTTCACACCCCATTTTTTATTGCAATAAGTTACCGTCTCCAAAGTCAAGCCAGATGATTCTGAGCAGGAATTTTTTAAGTCTCATCTACAACCTCTTCTGTGAACAGCATTGTTTATTTCTCTTGATGTATTGCAATTATTTTCTTTTATTTGAAAACACAGCTCTTATTGATTTCACTTTTTGGAGTGGAGTGTTCAGCAATTCTGAAAATCACACATGAAATTCAGATAGAAAAAGAGGAATTAATTTCTACCAATAAAAAGATATTTGCTAGGCTAAACCAACTTTAGCTAAGGTATGATGTACTTTAATTTCCTTAGGGCAACATTCTCCTGAAACCATAAAACTAACTCTTCTTTCCGGCTTCCTTTATTCCAAATATAAGTGAACAGAAAAAAAAACCCCAACATTTCCCTTTAGTGCACCTTTAGAGAAGACCAGTTTCTTCATGCTCTCTTATGCACTGAATGAAGTGATAGAAAATAATTAATTGGTGTAAGATAAAGACTCTTGTGATTAGAGAGGGGCTAACTTTAATGAATCATAACACCACTACCACCACCACCGCCAATATTGGTATTTCCTACGTTTTGAGTGCATATGGTCTTGCAACTCCTGCACATTACTTTAAACATATATTTTTATATAAAATAAATGTAATGCATCCAAATCATTACATGGTTGGGTTTTGGTATGGAAGTCATTTTCTGTCATCCATGTAGTAGATGTTTTTCACTTTTAAATGTGAGCAGATGCTACATACAGTTGCAATAGTTTCTGGAAAGCACTCACTCCTTACCTTGCTCTGCTCCCACTGTAGCTGACAAAAAACTTGATGACTTCAGAGCTCCACCAACTTCAGCTTCTTGCGTAGTGGCAGACATTTGTTGTGTATTATGCCTTGCCAAGAAAATGTTTTACCTTCTTTATGCAAAAAAACATCAAGTCCCCAAAAAACAACTAACCTGTCTAGAATATTATCCTTAGATTATCTTCTTCACAAGAATGGTATTGAAAGAGAAAAAAATCCAGGATCTAAAATACCTCTGATCCCAGGTTTCTTTTTATCTGTTTCCCACCAAACATTCCTATTTATAAATATTGAGCTCCAACTGTTTTCTCATTTTATGAAAGAGGAGATCTTACCCAAGGATACCAAGGTTCTACTGTAAGAAAATATGCCTAAATTATGAACTCTTCTTCAAGAAATTCACAAAGAGAGAAGCATCTGACCCTTAACTTTAGAGGCACTGCTGGGTGCTGTTATAATAAACTGATAATCAAATATCAAACAAAAGAAAGTCTTCTGATAATCCTTTCCTGGCAGTATGTTGTATATCCCTTCCCATTTGTTGATCCTGGACCACCAGCTGTGCCAGTTACAGTGCTGTGATCAGCAGGGAGGTTGCTACTTGTGACCCTGAAATCAGCTGACTGTTCTCTTTCTGAACCCTATTAGATTTATCAATACCTTGGTGCCCCTGGGCTGCTACTTCTCTGATGTCTTTTGATTGTCATCTTGGTTGACTTTTTCAGAAACGATAGCCAGGCTTTAGACATAGTGTTGCCCATTTTCAGTACAAGATTGGCTCAAGACAGAAGCTTTTATACTGAAAATTTTACATTTTAAAGCAAAGAACAGAGGTGGTAGTACAAATCAACTGTACAGTAAGATAAGTTTTTCCTGTTCCAATGGATTAGCTTAAATAGACAAGGCAAATGCAGCTCTCTTTGCAGAGTGAATTAAGAGAGACAGATGCTAGTATTTCAATAGCATAATATAATAAAATGAGAAAAAAAGAGTTTTCCATACATGTTTTTTAGTTTTTATAAATGTATTGATGTGTATATTTGAGGGAAAATATATTTATGAGCATAGGGCTGGGCTGCCATATTTGCAAGTGCCTGATTCTAGGAATTCTCCCATTGACTTCAGAAGGTTTCCATAGGAAACAAGAAACAATATTATTTCTCAGACCCAGAGAACACTCCGACCTTTGTGTGGTGACATTGGATAGTTATGCCATAAAGACAAATTCCCCCTAAAGCTGTAGTTAGAGATCCTTTTACGCTACATTTGTTCCACTTCACACAGCCCTACAAGCCTCACAGTATTTTCACTCTGAATAGCAATTCTACAAGTTGGAAACAAAACCATTTTCTCTGCAGTGGGAAGGATTGGCACTTTGGTTTAAAGAATATGAAGTAGTTTTGTGCCTGACTCAAACTGTTGGCATTTCTAGAGAAAGTTTGGATGTTGCTTCTACTCTTCCATAGAAAAATAATGTCTGAAGGAATAAAGAACAGCCTGTACATAATAGAATGTTAAATATTTTGCATGAAACGTAGCACTGATTACTTTTGTTTATCTACTTATGTTTGTCATCCATAGACTAGCAGGTTGTTTACTAATTTTATTAGGTCCCTAGCTGCAAACCTCTACTTAGAACTACCTTCAGGCTTGTAAAAACTCTGTGGACTTGGCATGGAAAATAGCTCAGATGAAGGGAGGTTACCCCATTTTTTTTTTCAGTTAGATGCTAGTTCTGTGATCTGCCCTCCTTTCACTTTTAAAATCCTGTTCCAGGTACTCTGACTAAAAGCTGCAAGTGAAAAGCCAAGCTTCTGGCATCTTTCACCTTGACTGAGTAGTTGTGAAAGACACAAGAATGGGAACTAGCAGATAACACTACATGAGACATTTTTTATGGCTGAGTACCATGCCTAGAGTGGCATATGAGTGGAAGCACATCTGGAATAACGGTACTTAGTGCTACCATTCTTTTTCTTCACAAATGACATCATTTTTGCTCAAAGCTCTTGGTAAAAAGATAAATTCTGAGGAATCTCACTAGAAGTCCTTTCCCAATTCCATTACACTATTCTGTTCTCACTACTGAGGACAGATCTTTATAGCAAGAAAAAAATCAGTATGTATGTTGAGTTTAAATAATTTGAAGCATTATTTATTCAAAATAATAATAAACATTGACTTACAGCTGTTGTTTTGCTGATTCATAGAACTTTTATTCCTTATTAAACTGGAGGTTTCACTGTATCATTGCTTACCAACACTTCTAAACCATCATATTTTATCCATGTATTCCCAATTCTGATACACCATATTCCATGTATACAGTCAAAATCAATGAACTTTGTGGTGTTGACTGCCTCTGCCTTTTCCCTTGATTGAGATACTGTTTTACTGCACAGCACCTACATATAAAGGTTATTGCTAGACCATGTGATAAACAGATATTTTTACCAGTTTATATAAGATCTTTTTCTCAAGAAATAAAATAAATAAAATTAACCAAAATCCTATACATCTAACCTGATTTAACAGTGCAGAATGAATAACCTATTTATTAAGAAATATACTTTACAGAATCCAGTTATCCAGAATTTTAACAGTCTAGGCAGACTTAAATTAATACATATAAACTAGAAAAATCTTGTGCTGTTCAGTGTTGACAGTCCAGTAGATTAGATTCTCTCATTACATATACCTGTAGTTTCACTCAGATTATCCACTCACCACCATCTCTCTTTTTTTACAATAAGCTATGCCACCAGCTGGAAATTTAAGTCTTACAGTTTCAGGGTCTGTAAATTCTCCTTAACTGACCAAAAGTTTGCAAAGCTGGTTATGTACCATACAGGCTATAAAAGGTATCTCACTTTGCAGGGACAACTAAAGACATGGTGCAACTTAGGTTTTTGAGAGGTAAGTCTCACGTGGTCAGCTAACTGATTAATGTTAACAAATGTATACTGTGATAAAAATATGTCAACGTGCTTAGCATAGTGATTGACAGATGTTAAGAAGAGAGTTTTCTATTGTGTAAAAATAAATTATTCTAGAATATTTCTCATGTTATACTTTCCACATACGCACTAATCACTAATTCACATAACGATATCTACCCTTTTAGCATAAAAAATTGCCTTAAATATCAAGTAAAGAAATTGCTTCAATTAGCCTTAAAAATCTCAGAAAGTTTCTTGCTGAAAAGGTGTGATCACAGGAGAGATTCTGGAAATACAGCAACTCATATTATCTTAACAGGTTTCTCAAATGGCTTGTTTAACACTGGACAAACTATTTAATAGTTCTCTGCTTTAACTCATTAATTCAGAACAAATGCAAATCCAGCTTGTTTGCCTCACTGGGAAACGTCCTTCCTCACAGTTCTAAATAGCATTTGTAAGCAATGGATTCAGACTTAGCTAATATGAAACTAACTCTTACACTAAATTGATCTGTGTAGTTTTATTCCTTGTTTTTCCTTCTGTGCTACAGTCTAAATATATTTTTTCTTGAAATAAATGATTTATACTTGTTTTCATCTTCTAAGTCAAGAGTAAAAATAAAACAAGAAAACAAGCCCAAATCCTTTAGTGTCTTGTCAGGTGTGTTTACACTGGCATTTACTGTGTTATCAGAAGAACACTTCTGAAGCAAATCTCCCAGTTGTACCCACCTACCACATATAATTCACACTGTGGAGGAGACTCAGATGATGGAAACAGGATTTCCTTTGGATTAAACTAAATAGAAAATCCTCTCAACACACACGCATATAATGGGGTCTAATGACTGACTTTTAATCCATGGGTTTAGTTAAAAACTATTTTAAAGTGAAATCCTCAGAACCCAGGTAGTGTATGTCTTGGGTTCTCAGTGACAACAGTTTTCAGAGTTCTGTTGCTATTGCTGATTGCTAGTGTAAACATAGCCATAGTCATTTGAAGTTTCATGAAAATATAGCAGAAATAATCTAGCCTGCTTATGTTACATTATGTATGATTTGAATCTAAATGTATAAAATTTACATAAGTGGTATGCTATGGAGGTTTTTGGAGATGCATGTTATGATAGATAGATAGATAGATAGATAGATAGATAGATAGATAGATAGATAGATAGATATGCACCAATGCATTTATTTTGCTACTGATATTGCTACAAAGTAAATTATGTAAACCGGTCTAGCAATATTGCTTTACTCCATCCATGCACACCATGTACCCTCAAACATTCAAAATCATGAGTTAAGGCATGCAATTGCTGAAAAACTGCATGAGTCTGCAGTTTAAGTCCATTTCTGCTAAAAGCTTTTTTGAAAAGAGCAGTGGTGAATTCTTGCGTAATAATACATGGAGAGTTACTTCTGTCTTCTTTCCTTGAAGTTATTTAGCCCAGCTAGACTGAGCAAAAAGATTTCACACGTTCTCAAGACCAACACTGCAACACATATCATTTCATTCCCCAACTTCTGTTTTCCAATGTATTAGATGCAATGGTGATTCTATATCCAATAGCTAGCTCAGGAATGAGTGGAAAAAGAAAGGCAATAAATGCACATGGACTTCTGCTCCATAATAGTAAATGAAATAACAGAAAAGTTGGGTAGAAACCTTGCAATAATATTTCTGCTACATTGTTGTATCACATAAGAAAAAATCTCAATATGAAACCTAATAAAAGTGGAATCGTTTTAAAATTAGCCAAGTCCTGACAGGCAAACTTTGCATATTGGCAGATATAGTTACAAAAAAAAAAAAAAAAAAGTTCCCTGAAATATATTTAAATTAGGAGTATTTTTTATTTATTCATTATAATTTGTCCATTAGCCTATTATGACTATGGAAAGGAGGGAACTGAAGAAAACTCCTGACAATTTAGCAGGTTCTATACGTACATTTGGCACAGTTACTTGTCATAAGCGTCAGTTGATCTTATTTCTGTGCCTTACCTATCCTCTTTGAGAGAGAACTTTTAAAACCAAACTATATTAAAGATAGACTCTTCTTGTATATACTGTGTTATATTTGGATAACATAAAAACCAGAAATATTCTGAGATATTTACCAGCAAAAGTAATTTTCAGGATTTAAAAAGAATTGATTCTGACAGCACTAGGGAAGTATTATATTCATTCAGTGAGTAATCTATAGGAATTATGAAAATAGATTACATAAGATTCAGGTTCAATTGAAATCCAAATTCTTGACCAAAATTTCCTTTCAAAATAATTGTGATAACCTCCTATTATTTCCTCATTACTCTCCCTTACCACTTCAAGTTCTGCCGTCATAGTTGTTTTCAACTGCTGTTTAGTGGTTCAATGTAAAGGTTATTTGCAGCCCTATGCAGCCATACACTCACACAGTCAGAACATAGAATTAGACAGAAGCTTTCTGAATCAGTAGTTATAAATGCATTTGCTTCTTTGAGACATGCTACCAAGACTTTAAAAATAATTAGTAATAGGTATCTGCATCAGCTTCTGGACCTGTTATTAAAAAAAAAGCTTTTTTAGAGTACTTTGCTAACATTTCAACTAATTCCTGAATGTGTTTATGATTGATACACTGCATAAATGCCACCTTATGTTTGCTTCAATACAGCTTCAACACCAGCCACAAATTCCCTGAATTCCTTAATAAACTGTGTTTCCTCACAGATTAGTTCTGTTCCAGTCAGACATCATATCCCTCAAATTTCATTCTAGTAATCTTTTCCAGGTTCATTTGTACAGATATATGTTCCTATTTATAGGCAAAACAGACTACTTGAAACAAAAAACTTCACTATCTTAATGTAGACTCCCTGACTTCTTCTAAAATAGTAAATTGAACAGTGTCAGAGCTTGTTTCCTGGCTTTAAGATCAAATGGCCTGAGACATCTTATTGTTTAAGCATTTTCAGCAACTAAAACAGAGTGGCTGTGTTCTAGCCACTACTGAATGTGCATGTAACTAGCTAATAATTGATTCCAAGTACTATTTCTTCCATTTTGTCCTTAGAAGCTCTCAGCACAAAGCATGCTGCTTCCTCTGTTTCTGAGAAGCACCTATACATTCTGTGACATAAAATTATAAAAATGCATTTAACTTCCCACACTTGCAATTTTTGAAACAATCACAAATGATATCTATGTCAAAAGTAAAATGCCTGAAAAACTAAATTGTCAAGCTGCAATTATTCAGTGAAATAATACTGTAAAATATTTACTGTTGTATGCAAAAATATTATATTCACAGCAGGATATTAAAAGTTAAGGATTAGCGCAAAGCAGTCAGTTTTAAAAGATTTTGTTAGACATTATTATAGTTTAAATCACTTTTCACTCTAACAGCAGGATAGGTTCTACCAACAGTATGAATCAGTAATCCAGTATCCAGTAGCTGGATAAAGAGCTTGTGCCCACGATTGATCCCAGAAGTTTGTAAAACAGATTTTTAGAAATGTAAGAAAATCACCTTGTTCATTTCATGGTCTCATTTTGCTTCGTTTTGTTGTTGTTCACAGGAGATTTTGTTACATGTTTGTACTTTAAAAGTATTTGTGTTTTGAAACTATTTGTGTTTTAAGAATTCTTTCTGAATGGTTTAGACTCGTGTTCTTTCCTAATTTTGCCAGTTAATTACAGCATCTGTGTATCATGAACCTGCTCCTTATCTTTTTAGATAAGCTTCACTAAATAACTGCAATTGTAATGCAAAAAACACCCCATAAAATTTTATTCATCTTACTGTTGCTCCATATATAATATAGCATACTTTTCCTCATAGAATTTCTTTTCATCATCTGCTGAGTAACATCGTGCCAAGATATCACCAATACAGAAATAAATCCCACAGGAATAATTCAGATATCTCTATTATACCAATGGTAACTGAAGCAAGTCTGGAAAAGTTATTTAATATTTGCTGCTGACTCTCTTCCTCTCAAATGACAAAACTGCTGGATATGATGGAAAGAGTTAAAATCCTGTCATTTTTAATTACCATTTTCATAATAAATACACATAGTATAGTCTAAAGTATAAATAGTACTGCAATTTCCCTGGGTCGAATACTGAATTTAATGTCTGGTTTTCACTCATTCACATGTGCTCAGTGGAACCATGGAGTGTTTGGAATGGATCGTAAAGGACTGAAATATGAGAAGAGACATAAAGAGTCGCAGCTATGCTTTTCTCCCATTTTTTCAGATAGTTGTTCTAATTGGGGAAATACCCATTAATACAATGCTTATATTAAAGAATTAATAGACTTTCTGTAGTAGGAACAAAAAAAAAATAAAAATGGAAGGACAGAACAATTGCTGCTTCCCAAGTGCTTGGATTTAGGATATGCCGATAAGGCTACCAAGGTTTGTCCAGCCCTGGGACTAATGCCTATTTCTTTTCGTCCACATAAATACCAGTGATATGTCCAGGGCAGATCTGGAACATACCACAGATAACTAACTGCATGTCTCCAGGAATATGATAAAGGGCATAGGGGCCCTGATGGTTTTCTCCCAAGTTTCTCCAGTCAGAGAAAGGGCTTGAGGAGTTGTGGATAAATCCTGATGGTCAACAACTGCCTATATAACAGGGTTTCCTATTTTAGGACCATGGGGCCCTCTGTCAGAACTGAGTCTAGAAGAGATGGGATCCAGCTGATCAAGTGGGGCAAAAGTGTCTTTGACATCAGGTCAGCTAAACAAACTGAAGCGATAGACTCAAAGAATCAAGCAAAAGGTGTAGGTAATGTATGCATGAGAGACCTGATGATCAATAGGGAAGGGCTGCAGATGACCCACCTCAGTCTTTACACAAAAATAAGACAGTGCCAAGAGGACAGAATTATGGAAGACACTCTTGTACCCTTCTGAGAAATGAGCACAACTGGGTGCCTGTGTACTTTATTACATATAGCACATTGGAATATAAATGTATTGCCAGCATATAAATTTATATGAGGATGGTGTAAATGTATAGAAAAAAACCAACAACAATTAATAGAGCCCTAGAATTGCAATGCAGAAGTATTATACATTAGGAATTGATCAAAAGGTGGTATGGAAATGAGTATACAAGAATAGGAAACTCAGGTTCTTCTGGACCAATCTCGAGAGTAAAAACCATTTTGATTGACTCGTGTAAGAATAGGATCAGACTTTTACTTACTAATGACACATTAAAGATGACTTTACATCACATTTCTATGCTTTTCTTACTTACAATTACTCTGTAAATGGACCTTCCTAAACTTATGTTACATAGGTAATTTATTCTGCAGTAGTCACTGTGGGACTGACTCAGATAAGGAGGGAGCTTTCCATGTAAATACAGTGTTAATCAGAGTACACACTTCAGAAATGGAATCAGAGAGGAAAAGATTTGTCTTTTTCACACGTTTCATAGCACGCTCAAATGAAGCATGTTGCTACTTTAGCAAGTACCTAGAGCTGAGGAATGTCTGCAAACAATGTACATGTGTTGGGGCAGGGACTTACTATTTTGGACTAGTTTTAGAACAGTGTGCATACTCCTGTGGACTAAATACTCATTACTTATTGGAGAGCATTAGGTGTGCTCTTGAAGCACAACTTTTGTTTGTGTGCACTGAAACCATGTGGTCATATGAGGCAAAGGACAGGTAAGTGAGGGCAACTAAGGAATTTATGTCAAAAGTATAGTTCTGATCTAAACTACACCACTAATAAGTCTGAACCTTATGGACCCTGAGAAACATACAAACACAAGCTTGTTCTTAAGTTACTTGGGCCAACAGATTAATAAAGTATTTTAAAAGAGCAGTTTTTGATCTCAGTATGGACAACAGCTTGGAAGTCTCTGGCTTTAAGTCTGTCCCTCATTAGTCAACTGAGATACTCAAATTATGTGTAAGTGTACTGATTGCCTATAAATGTTCTCCATATGTTTGTCTGGTTTTGTGCCCACTAGAAAATCAGTGGTCCATTTAACAGAGCCAGACAAAATGTGCCAAGTGATCGAAATAATTTAACTCTTACTGGTCTGTAACGTTGCAGCTCGTACCAGTTCACATGTGGCAAAAATAAATGAAACACAGCATTCACACTTCAAAAATTTCTGCTTATTGTTCCAAGACATTAGAGCAAGGAGACTAAATTTAGACAGTTCTTACTGACAATCTGCCTATTGGCAGATATATAATCTGGAACTGAACTGAACCGTGAAGGAAGCAGCTAGTTGTTTGCACTGCACTGGCAGATATCAAAGAAAGTGCATTTTCTTTTGAAGGTGAATGACTGGATGCTTTAGGTAGCTTCAGTGTGTGACAAGCTTGACTTGTATCTCAGTTTACATCTGTCTCAGTGTAGTTCAGTTACTGATATGAAATAGATCATAGTAAGGAGGTATTTCCAGTTTCTTGATTCTGAGTACTAAGGGCAAAGATTTTTTAGTTTGTTTTTTTTTAATATATAGGTTTGTCAATATATCAGGTGCTTAGTAGTGTTCAAGAACCTTGCTGTTCCAGTTTCACACAAATGCAATCACTGAGATACAAGAATTATGAATAGAAAAACCCCTACAAAGTGTTGATGGAAGACTACAAAAAGTTATCAGCTGGCCTGCTTTCTTGTAGTTTATGAGCACATATACTACTTTACCTTAATTATAGCACAAGTGTATGAGTCATTCCTAAAATGAACAACTCTGATACCTACTGATACTATATACTTCCCTTGTGTCATGCAGATTCTTGCTATGTTATATCTGAAATGCCCTTTGAAGCAAGTACTTGAACTTCACTATCATTGCAGAACAATTTTGAGATCTGCAAAACTATCCGCAATTTCTCATGTAAGAGTAATGTTATGATTTCTGATTTTCATGTTTGAAGACACTAATATATGCAGTACATATAAAAATCAGATGACAGATGTTAAATTTAACCTTAAAATTAGCTTAGTCCCAAAATGTTTGTATAGTGTAAGAAATTAGACTTTCAAACATTCCTTTATTTTTTCCCTTGTCAGTCAAAAAAAACTGTGTATTTTGTATATCATAGTAAAACACAATACACTTTCTGGTTTAGTCTGTTGCCACTTGTTGGCTAGCTATCCATGAGGGATGACTGTCATTAAATGAGTACTAAAGAAGTCCAAGCCTGGAAAGCATCTGCAAGGAAAAGTCCCAGTGCTATAGAGAACAACAATGTACATTCTGCATATCTGCATACAGGAGAAAGACACAAAAGGCACATCAAAGAGCCCAGCATTTTCATTTTCCCAAAACTAAAGGGCTTTTTGTTAGCTAGGCAACATTCCCAGTCTCCTCTGGCTGTGGACATATGCTTTTTAGTTGTTTCATGCTTGAGGATAATAACTGAGATGCTGGTTTTTACATGCTTTAAATAAGTCAATTTCATGAATAAGAGCGATTATGAACAGTAGGCTAAATACACCTGACAGAGTTTCCCTTTCTCCTCAGCCCTCATTACGTACAGCTGTAGCTAAATGATTCTTGTATGTTCTATGGAATACTGGCTTGTAACTGACTGAGAGGAAGGAAGGGAAATGTGGGAAAGACAAGCTTCTTAGTGTGATCTTTTAGCAATAAAACCTATCCTTTTTCCAGAAAAGATTAGGAAGAAATTCTAAGAGTAACCAAAGCTTTCAGAATTGTGAAGAATAATCAAGAATTGAACAACTACTGAATTTCTGGTGTTTCTTTTCCCAGCTGCTCTGAATGATACAAGTGGCAGATGCAGAAAAGTAATTTGGTTTAGACAAAATGCAATTATGAATAAATGCATATCAGGAGGAAAATAATCAGGAATATATTTCAAAATTGGGTAATTAATATACAAGAGTTAAGTTTGACATAATAGTAGTTTTGATCCAGTTCAAATCTCATGTATGCTAATCCAAGAAAACCCAGACTTCTGCAAAATTTTATACTTTCCTCCTGTTTTTAGTGAATATATTTTCTCACTATGACAGTTGTCTAAATCTTCTCTTATTTTTTGAATCACTGTTACAGTCAAAGGTAAATTTTTTCCCCTTCCTTATGATATACTGGATTTCCAAGCCCAAACTTTTCCTTCTGTTTCCAAACTAGCAGATAAGCAGAACACATATCAAACAGTCAAGTTTTATTTAGTAAGGTTATATCAGAGTATCTTTGTTATATTCTTCTGTCTCTAACCTGTAGGTCAGAGAAAAATGCACTTCAGACTTAATTTATGTGAATATATCATTTCCCAGAAATACGAAAGTCACAGCAATACTTAAAAGGTTGTAACAGAAATGTCCCCTGGGCATGGTTACTCCTGAACTGTACCTCCCAAGTGTTTGAAAGCACACTAGCTGTCCCAGCCAGGAAGCATCCAAGAGATTATTTTAATGATTTAATGGCAAAAATTGAAGATACAATTGTTTAAATATAATAACTATTAATCATTTTATACAGTAACTATTAATTGTTACATTTGCTTAGATACCTTCTCCCTTCTAGGATCACTGCAAGGAAAGACTCATCATCCTAAGTCATTAAGTTATTGTCTTATCTGTAACTTTAAAACCACACATTTGTGCAGAGGTGAATACAGCAGGCACATTATGAGCTTCTCTCCTTCCCAAAAATCTGAAACCTATTCCTGTGAGATAACTCAAGCAGCTGCAACTCCTCCATCCTTGTCTGCCCTTGGGTTACCAAATTTTATTTCCCATGTTACTACCAGAAAAATAGGCTTCCTCTGACTGAATCATATTCAGGGAAGAAGAAGAAGAAAAGAAAGCAATTAATCCAATTTTCTCTGTTTTGTTATTTCACACTGTTCTTGCATTGTTCTTGGAACAATGACAGCCATCTCCTCTTTCATCCCATCCATGGCAATTTTTACACTTCTTGACCTTACTTCTAGACTTGATTCTCGCTTTGGTCACAAAGTGCTAATGCATAGCACTGCTTTATCCTTGCCAACAGAGTTCGTAAAACTCGGTTCTGCACTGTCCTGCAAAATGTCACAATTTATTGATATGAATGTAAGTCCCTACTCCTTGGCTTTTCAGGCTTTTAGGTGGCAAATGGGCTTTTTTCCTTATTCTCCTAAATATATCTGTGCTTTTAATGAGGAAAGGATTACACAGAAAGAAGCTCAATATATTTCTGGAAGAATTAAACATGAGCAGAAAGTCAGCGTCTCCCAGAAAGATTCTCTCTGTGTATGTGTACAATTACTTTTTAGTATTCTCTACTTGCTTCTAACTGAATGGCCATTCTGAACTTTATAAATAAAAAATATAGGGTATTTTTTAAGATTTTAGATAATGATCCCAATTTGCTTATCTTTATTTTTAAATGAAGAGTCTATTCATTATGAATTACTGCTCTATATTCTACATAAGCACCATCCTGTTTGTCTTATAAAATGGAAACCTCCTTCGTCATCTATTATTGAGGACAATGGTGAGAACTAATCCAGAATAATGCTTACAGTGACTTTTTTCCGTACATACCAGTAAACAGATACTCTTTATACACATATTATGAAAATGAAAATAAGAACAGGAGCAATTCTTGAAACCATTTTTATTTTTAAAATAACTTTGTGTGTTCTCATTCTTAAACAGTGGTATTTTTGACCTCTCTATACACTTTTCTGAAACAATAACTTAATCGAGAAAAATAACTTATTTACATTTGTACTTTAAGCCATTCTGAAACTATCCACTTTTTAAAACATCTGATTCAAAGAAGCTTGTCCTTTTTTTTTTTTTTTCACAGTAAGTTTCTATCTTGAATTTCCATCACTTTATCCCTTACCTTTAACTCTTGGTATACAATTTTGCAACACGAACTCACGACTACAAAAGTCTATCCCTATCTTCCCTGGCTATGTTGGTGTGTGTATTCTTACTAACGGGCAAGTAAGTTATACCCTTTCCATGCTGGAGTAAATTGACTTCACTTTGAAGAAGGTAAAATCCAAGAAAAAGAATCTTACACTTGCCTTCTATAGTGTCCCTGATGTATTCTTTCCTTTTTAGAGAGGACAGCCTCAAGTCTGGGTCAGTAATATGAAATAATTCGTCCTTAATATATTGAGCTTCTATCTCAGTAATGGAAGAACCCAGTATGGGACTCAGCTTACTCAGTACACTGATAGCACATTTCTGAAAAGAAAACACTAAAGTTTTCTCCTGAAGTTACAAGAAAGAAATCAAAATGAGCAACACCCGTATAATACTAATTTAATATCAAAAAGTTACATTAAATTGTACGCTGTTGCATTAACTTAGAGTTGTACTTTCCTCTGGACACAAAATCAAGTGAAATTTACTAACACAGAATTTAGTGAGCTATATGAAGTAAAAATAATTTGAAATTAAATTTTTAGACAATAGATATGTTTCTGTTCTGTTGTATCTCAATTTCCTTAATAAAATATTTTAAGAAAAACTATGCCGTACCTACAAAAATGCTTTCTCCACCCCATTTTTCCTCTGGTTTAAGATACTATTTTGAAACCGTATAGTTAAAAATGAGTGGAACAAATTTCAACAAGCAACGCAGAACGAAGTTTTGTAGGAGCCCCCTGACATTGGTTACTATGCTTTGGAAATGATGAAGCAGAAAGATTGCAGGAAGTCTTGAAAAACAAGTAATTAATGGGTATAATCTTTAATGGTTATATATTCTTTGTGCAACTTCTATTTGATACTGCACTGGGGGAACTAATTTTGTTTTCTCTTTGTTTAACCAAATGGACTTGTTGTACATGCATTTGTATTTATATTTTCCAGACAATAGGATGCTAAAATTATTTTGTATACATTGTTCTCACAGTGCTCTCACAATTTTTTGGGTTTTTTTTCACAACATGCAGAACACCCATTTTTCCACAGCATCCCTCATTTCACAATTTGACCTATTAGCAGAAGAAAGATCAAAATTACATTTGCAAAAAATATACAAATGCTAATAAATACTGCTTAGTCAGATCTTGTGGCACTTCAAGCTGCCATTAATCTGAAGCCTCAGTTCTCTATCTGACTGTTCCATTTTCATCAGGGATAGTTAATTTTCTTTCTATCAGCAGGTGTAGTGCTGTGCTTGGGATAAGGATGAGAGCAATGTTGATATCACACAGATGTTTTTAGTTGTTGCCAAGCGGTCAAGAACTTTTCAGCTTTTCATGCTGCCCTGCTAACATGAATGTGGGGGTGTCTAGGAAGCTGGGAGGGGATGCAGCCAGGGCAGTTGATCCCACCTGGCCAGATATTCTCCATATCACAGATATTCAGTTTATAATTGAGGGTAAGCTGAGTGGCTTTGCAGCAGTTGGGGGAGGTTTTGCAGTAGGGTCAGCTTTGGGGTGATGGCTGCCTGCTGATGGGAAGTAGTGAATGAATTTCTTGTTTTGCTTTGTTTGGGTGTATAGGCTGAGAGGCTGAACACTCTGGGTGTCTTGTGTGGTAGCTGGGAGTCTTGTGCAACACAGACACTGAGTGGGGACAAACTGTGCTGTTCATAATTTGTTTTGTGTAAATATTATTAATATGTTATTATCATCTGCCTCATTTTGTTTTCTCTTGCACTTTCTCTCATTTTCACTCTTCCAATTCTCTCCCCGATCTTTCTGGGGGAGGGTTGAGTGAGAAGCTGCATGGTGCTTAATTGCTGACCAGGGCTAAATTCCAACACCAACATTCCTATCCTTTCCCCCATTTTAAATCTCCCTAAATCTGTACATCCCTCCAGGGGCCACTGCTGCCTCCTCACATTTCTATCAGTTCTGCACTTGAGTATTTTTTTCTTGTTGTTTTGGGTTTTTTTTTCTGCTGTCTTATCATGTCCCTTTCTGGGTGCAATAGCTGCACAAATCCACTCTTTCACCCAGTTCCTTCCAGGGCCTGGGTGGGATTCCATGAGGGAGAAGTAGGGAGAATAAAGTGGAGAGTCAGTGGCCTACTGATGACACAACTGTGACCACTAAGTCAGAAAAAAAAAACCAGAAATATAGCTCTTTACATTTGTAGACAAATTTCACAAATACACACAAATAGAGTTTCAGTGGCCTTTTGATGAATTTGTCTGCCTCATCAATGTGCTGCTGAAATCCCAAGAATTAAGAAAAGCTCTAGCTAGATACCATTTAATACATGTGCGTAGCCAATGTGGTGTTTGCAATACCATTAAAAGGTGTGGATCCTCCTAAAGTCCTGTAGGCAAGCACCCTCACTATTCAGAATCAGAACTTCATTAGGAGTAATGACAAGGAAACTCCAGGAAGGCTTACAACATGCAAATTACAAAAGATTGCCCTTAATAAGATCAAGTTCTCCCAGGGAGTTGAAATGAGACAGAAAAAGTTATAACTAAGATTAAATATTTTTACACCCTTACAAGATTGGAGTAAAAGTCTTTAAATTTGCTGCTATCAGAGAAAAAGTATTTTCTTTCTCTCAAATAAAATATAAGCTACGAGGTAAAGAGTTGTTAACCTCTACTAGACAATATATAGATGGAACCATAAAATCCAAATTCATAATTTCTTAAAGCATAACTTCCCTAAGCTTGCAGTGTTATCTAATTACAGGGCAAATTATTGATGGTTTTATTACTTCAACCTAAATACTATTAAAAATCATTTTAACTTACGTTAAAAAAAAAAAAAAGATAGTTCTTAAAGAATAGAAAGTATTAAGTTAGGATTTAATTGTAAGAATACTCCTTTTCCCTTTTCTCTTATCTGCATGTTTCATAATGGAAATCCATTCCTAATAGTCCTTTAATATGCTAATAAATTTAGCATATTAAAATTATCTTGTATTTTTCATGAAAAAGAAAGAGATTATTGAAGTCTAGAGCTTCTGCTGCTGCTGTTAAAATCTTGCTCTGTTTTTTAAGACAAAATAAACATTATCAAAAGAAGACAGGAAAAAACTGAGACTGGAAAAAGTTTCTTAAAATGGTGGGAACTGGTTGTGATGTTATCACTCAGCAGCTAGTCTGTCTCCGGTTTTACAGTTACCTCTTCTCTTCCTCCTTTTCAGTAAACTGTATTTTTGAATGGTGACAACCCTTAGTTAATTAAAATGTATCTCAGTATTAACTTTTGTGTCCTGTTCTACAGAATCTTTATTCATATTTTAATTGGCATGTGATTTTTAGAAGAAACCTCAAAAGTAAACTCTCATTTTCATTTGGTTTTCAAAAGAGTACTTGTATTTGACTTTTGGTGACTTCTTTATAAATTGTGTTACATAACAAGTGAATTAGAGTATTGGTCACAATCTGTGCCTTTCCCAGAAAGTATTGATTCCTATAACAAGCCACTCTGAGACCTAAGTATTAGTGACAGAAATTCTCTTGCAATCAAGAATTGCTATGATTTTACTTGTGAACATTGGAAGAGTCTGTTTAGCAGTCACCTAGCAAGTTCTTAGTGTATGAACCACCATCAGGTGGCCATGCACTCATGTTCTGGAAATGCAAGACTATTGAGCTCAAGTCAAGAAACAGCGAAAAGAGCACCAAGGTTTAGTTTCCCAATACAGACATTACATTTACCAAATAGAATAATCTGCACAGCTGTGTTTGGGGTTTTTTTGTTTGTTGGGTTTTTTTTGTTTGTTTGTTTATTTTTTATTATTATTATGGGATAAATTTTAGAAATTTGTGCTCCATTTAGTGACTCAGAATCTGGGGATGCTACAATTCCCTCTTTGGGGAGCCCAACTGGTTTGGCCCCAGGCACCCACCCGCCTTCCAGGAGCTGCAGCACCAGGCTTGACATGGCAAAACTCCTGGCAATAATGGTGCTGAATTTTCTTACAAAGGTATGCACAGCGCTACCTGGACAGCAGCTTAACTCCATGTTGGTACAGGTGTAGGAATTCCTAGGGGCTCAAGGCCTGAGCTTTGCATCTTCATTTGCATGCCAATAGTTTAGCACCACCTCTCTTGAAAATACACCCTATAGGTAACTACTGCTCATCACCCGAGGGCTGGTACCAGCCACCAGCCTGAGCTGTTAATGACAGGAACACTCATCACTCACGTACATGGAGACAGTGTAATAACTACTGCACTCGGGGGTAAAATTAGTTTTAGTCACAGAGACGTGTTTCACGTTAAAGGGTGACAGGTGGGACAGCCTGGGAGAGAAGCCGTATAGATCAGTAAACACTCTACACGGTGTCCCTGCCCTGCGGCTTTAGGGGAGTGGAGGGAAGCAGGGAGTTGGCGGACAGATCGGGGCCAGTCCCTACCCCCACCGCCATCAGAGCATCGGAATGCACCAGCCGCCCCCCGCGGCGCCTCTACCGCCTTCCTCCCTCAGCGACCGCGGCGCCTGCCAGCCACAGGAGCAGAGCGAATGCCCGGTTGTGATTGGTCCGAATACCCACGGCGCCCGCAGATTGGCTGCCGCCCCGCGGGTACTCTTGAAGCCTGTTGCTCTGGAAGGTTCGCTGATGGCAGAGGAGGCTCTTTAGGTCGGGTACGTTTAACCGGTGCTTAGCTTGTGGTGGGCTGCTGTGGCAGATAAACAGGTTTTCGCGGTCCTTTCAAGGAGATTAAGCAAGCAGGTGTTTCCAGTCAGAGCAAGCAGCTAGTTTGGGTTGGTGTGAGGTGCTGACATGCAGTCACCATGTGGCCAGCCAGTCGGTGTGCTTCTGGATTTAGAGACAGTGGGGTAAAGTCGGTGTTCAGAAACTAATGTTAGTGGAGAAGGCTATGGTTAACTGAGGTGGAACATCTCTCATTTTGACACAAGGTCTGGGCTTCTGTCTTTTAAGATTGTGCTTCTTGAAGTTACAGCGTTAGGTTGGGTCATAGCCTTCATCCCATCCCCTTGCTATTTGTTGTTAGTAGGCTCTTAGTAGTTGCTACTTTAAACCAGTCTTACTGGTCTGATTGAGAGGCTCTGCCAACCATTTTATGCTAGTTACTAGAGCTGATCCTTACATCTTCTAGTTTGGAGAATGACATTGCTTTCTTTTACATCATGTATGTCTCATTTTGAAGCCCTCTTATTCTGGTATGTAGTAATACTGTTTTTGATTGAATAAAGTATTTTCAAGTATATGTATTAATACTGAACTACTAGTCATCTTTTCTTCCTTGATCCTTGTCCATTAGATGTCTAGTTGTTTTTTATAACAGCTGTGTTTAGAGGGGGTATTTACAGGTGACAAGTGCCTAGGTTTGGTCCTTTCAAATACTTGCCTCTTTGTATTAGATATGATAGAGGCAGCACATTAATTTGTAATTAGATTTATTATACTGAAATGCTCTATATATTTAAAGTAGGGATGAGTGAAAGTTCAAAAGAGGAGTTTTGACATCAAATAGTTCTGTGAATGGGTGTTTCTAAGGATAGTTGGGCTGAAGTATTTTCAGAACATCCTGTTTATTTAACTTTCTCCTGCTTTAGAACCTGAGGTTGGCAAAATGACACTTTGTGGTTTTTGAAGTGTACAGATGTGATAATGGTCTTATGCTGAAAATGTAAACTTGAGTCAGCTATTACGTGTAAAGTACCAGATAGTTTTGTTTCATGGAAAACAATAGTCGTTCTGATGCTTTTTTTTTTTCCATCTTACTTGATTAAAAAAGCTACTAGCAACAATACCAGCTTTGAAATACAGATGTTAAATGTTATTTCTAGTTGTTGAATACCTAGTCTGTTCCTTTAGAATAGCACAAGTAACTTCCCTAGTTCTCCAGTTACCTGAGATCTTGGTAAAAATATCCGGACAAGATTTTAGGTGGGACGAGTTCCAGTCAGTATTTCTGATTAACAGGAATGTGTTCATGACCTTTAACAGTTCATTGAACATTTGAGCTAAACGTCAAAGCAGAGTCGCTGATAGGAGGCTGATACTCAGATGTCTGTCCCTAGCTGGACTAGTTATTTGGTTTATTTTGTGCAAACAACTTAAGGCTGTTGTTTTTAATTATTTTTCCTGTAGAATTAAGTACCTGTCACATCGAAGGTGAAATCTTCGACATGTTTCATAATAAACTCTCTGTGAGAGAGAGGAAAGGGGGACAAAAGTAGAATAAATGGCAGGGGTCAAGAAATAGACCAAAAGAAATAGTCTATCTCTACTTACTAATTATGTAAAAGTTCTCAAACTGACTGGTTTGTTGTCATAAAATTACTGTTAGGCTAGTTAGATTACTCTCGGGCAGTTTTTAGAAATGTAATGCTCTGTGTAAAAAACAAACCAAAACAAAAAACAAAAAAAAAAAACAAACAAACCCCAAACCAAAAAGGAAGTCAACCCAGTTATTTCCCAGAAGTCTTTCAACTTTATGAAGAATAATCTTTCCCAACTTGCAGCAACAATTTTCAAATTTTTCTTTTTTTCTCATACCAAAATCTTTAGGGAACTTTATATAAATAAAAATATAGAGAGTAGATGAGTTTTTGAAAATCATAATGCTAACTCAACTTCCATAGATAGCTATTTTAAGTACTATCTACAGAAGTAGATATTAATATTGTAATATACCCTAGTAGCTCACATTTTGAAACACTTAGGACAGAAATCACGTAGGCATTTTAACTTGTGTAGCAAAAACAAAACATGAAAATTTTTTAATATGAAGTAATACATAAGAATATGACACCTAATTATTTTAATAATAAAATTTAGTAATTGATTTTGGTGATTTTTTCAATAGTGTTTTTATCAGAGTTTTAGCACTATTTAGAAATTAAGAGTTCTTGCTGTAATTTTTCTACACTTGCAGATTCATGTATCATACCTTAGTCTTTCATGGTGCATATTATTGTTAATTGAGTTAATATCAGTACTAATGATCATATTGTAAACCTCATAGCACCTTCTAAAGGTGTCTTTTTTTTTGCCACGAGTTGAGTACACTGACTTAGATCTGTTACAGAATTAGTAACTAATGTTGAAGCGAGCCACGTATGACTTTCAGATTAGGAAAAAGAGGGCCAGTTGCAGGTATTCTTCATGACTCAGAATTCAATTTTCTTTCACTTCTGGAACAATGTTATTAATACATTCGCTGTTCCAGCTTACTGTGAAGAACAGGTAAATAGCTCATTACCAGAAAAATGAGAGGTAGTGCAGTTCCTGAGACTTGTAGAGATCTAGTTGTAGTTTGTTTTTCTTTAGTAGATCAACACATATACATTTTTTTACTATTTAGTTTTAAATAAGCTTCCTTATATAGGATGTAAGTGTAAACAAACTTGCGTAATGAAAACAATTGCATAATAAAAATGGGAATAATCTAGTTCTGTTAGTGAATATATATGATTATGTGAATCATTAAATCAGTAATGAAAGTAAAGCTTTAAAATAGTAACTCAGAAAAGACACAAAAAAGGCTGCATAAATAATGTTAAGAACTCAGTATGGTTTGGAGCAATTGCAAATAGGAGTTCACAGATGCTTGCATTTCTATATTCACGTTTATTTCACGAGGTTAAATGAACTGCTGTTAACACTAAGAAAATTAAGTTACATGAAGGTTTTATGTACGAAAAAGCCTTGCTTCTAATAGAACAGAATTTTCTGATTAAAAGTTTTCTGTAGAGGCAAAACCCCATAACGTTTCAGGAGGAAAGAAATCTCAAAAGCAAACCTGGAGTTTCTTGCTGGACTGTCTATAGTTATGTACCAGTGATAAGCCTTGTGATATGCTCTCCTATTTGGCTTTCCTGGAATAAATTCTGCATCGTATGAAAGATGGTCTGACAGAATTTCTTAAAACACATGGAATAAGGGGAAGTTTTCCACATTTACTTATGTATGTTTCTCTTTTCAAGCAAGGTATTGTCTATTCTTTTTGTTTACTAAAACATTGAGAATCCTAACACCCCACTGAAATGCCCCAGTGGTATAGTATCTTTAAAAATTAAATCCATTCAAATTTTATTGTAGGCATAGGGTATATATTTGTATGGTAACGATTCTGTTCAACCTGTGTGTGCTTGTAGATTTACCCTGTTCATAGTTCAGATACTTGTGCATTATGAACCTTTTCACTGTAGTTTCTGTTTGCCAGATGTTCAGCTTTACTGGTAAAGTAGTATGGACTAGGGTTTAAGGAAGTAAGATTAATTCTTCATTACACTTCATTCACTTCAAACAGTGTTGCAGAAGGGAAAACATGAACATACTCTTAAGTAACACTTTTATACCACATACACTGTTAATTGAATAAAGACATGTTAGCGTGTATACATGGTTCTGGATATGTATTCAGTAGGTGAAAAAAATTAGAAAGTTTTTGACCCTGTGTATAGCTGGTAAAACCCACATTGCAAACACCTTGCTATGTATTGTACAAGACAAAGTTATGTACAAAGAATAACGATAGTGTTATTTATGCATTTATTGTATTCTTTAGAGGACAGGCAAAAGATGATTTGGAGGAGCTCAAAGGTACCGTGTATCTGTCTACGAATAGTAATATATAATTATAATAAAGGGGAAGAAATATGTAAATAGGTATAGAATCCTGTTTCTCCCATTTTGTGTGTGTTTCATGGCATATTTTAGACAGCTTTCTGGTGTTTTGTGTTGCCCAGTGTATACTGTGTCCTCCTGACTGATGAGAGATGGTCTCACTTCTCTCAGCCATTTCTCATATGAGAGATGTTAGTGGCCTTTGGCTGTATGCTCCACTACTTCATGTCTCATACTGAGGAGCCCACAGCTGACACAGCACTCCAAGTGTGGCCTTTTCAGTGCTGAACAGTAGGCAAGGATCATGTCCAACAATCTGTTGGCAAAGCTTCTCCTAATGCTGCCCAGCATACCTTAGTCTTTGCTGCAAGGATGCATATACCCATGCAGGGGTATGGATTAGCAGTCCCCATTTCTGCCTTTTGTGTTCATAGAAACACAGAATATCCTGAGTTGGAAGGGACCCATGAGGATCATTGAGCCCATCTCCTGGCTCCACACAGGACCAGTCAGAGCACATGACTGAGTGCGTTGTCCAGACGGTGCTGTGACTGCTTCCTGGTTGCAGTCTGTTGCAGTGCCTGACCACCCTCTCAGTAAAGAACCTCTTGGTAACATCCAGCCTAAACCTCCCCTGTCACAGCTTCATGCCATTCCCTTGGGTTCTGTCACTGGCCACCAAAGAGAAGAGATGGGTACCTGCCCCTTCACTCCCCCCTCATCAGAAAGCCATAGACTGTGATGAGGTCTCCCCTCAGCCTCCTCCAGGTGGGAAAAACCCAAGGGACTTAGTCTCTCCTCATAAGACATCCCCTCCAGACCCTTCCCCATCCTTGTTGCCTTCCTCTGGACACTCCCCAATATTTTCATGTCCCTCTTGTACTGTGACACCCAAACTGCACACAGTACTCAAGGTGAGGCTGCACCAGTGCAGTGTAGAGCAGGGCAATCCCCTCTCCGAACCAACTGGCAATGCTGCCCATGCTGGATGCACCCCAGGATACGGTTGGCTCTCCTGGCTGCCTGGGCACACTGCTGGCGCATGGTTAACTTGCTGTTGACCAAGACTCCCAAATCTCTCTCAGCCTGGCAGGTCTCCAGCATCTGATCCCCCAGTCTGCATGAGTAGCCAGGGTTGCCCCTTCCCAGGTGCAGAATCCAGCACTTGCCCTTGCTAAACTTCATGCTGTTGGTGATTGCCCAGCTCTCTGATCTGTCCAGGTCTCTCTGTGAGGCTTCACCTTCAGTGGTGTGAACAGCTCTCCCCAGTTTGGTGTCATCTGCAAATTTACATTAGACACCCTCTCGTCCTGAGTCCAGGTTGATGAAAATGTTAAAAAGAAATGGCCATAAAACGGAACCCCGGGGAACGCTACTAGTGGCTGGCTGCCAGCCAGATGGAACCCCATTCACTACCATCCTTTGGATCCAACCTGTCAGCCAGTTGCCCACCCAGCACATTATGGACATTTTGTCCAGCAAGATAATTGTGGGACACAATATCAAAAGCATTGATGAAATAATAAAAAAAAAAAAGTCTGCTGGTTTCCCTTGATCAACCAGCTTGGGTGACTGTGTTGTAAGAGGAAGTCAGATTGGATAGACCTGCCTCTTCTGAACCCATGATGGCTGTGACCAATGGCTTGTTTGTAGCATCTCTTCTTTTTTTTCCATTATAACACTTCTTTTCATGGCACTGGTACATTAAATACACAAAGAATGGAAGAAATCTCAGAAAATCTTTATTAAAATATTTATTAGAAACTTATTAAAATGGTTACTATTTGTAAATTTAGTAACTATTTGGGGTGGCTGTGAGAGAAAAACATTAACATGTGGGGTAGTAATGTAATTTGTCTCACTGTATTTTCTGTTTTCCTTCCTTGACACAACTCCTGGAAAATTATTTTCTCTTTCCAAGTATTTTGTTTTTAAAAAATAAAATATTTTAACAACATCTCTTTGTTTCCTGTATTAATGTTTGATCTCCCACTTTGTAGACTTAGGCTGTCAATTTTATTCTCTTTTCATTTAAAATACTTTTAAATTCCCGAGCATAAGCAGTAACAGTAAACTGTAAATTAAATTAAATATTTTCTTTCTTTCTCTTTTTTTTTAACAGATGGAGTCCACAGGTTGCATGTTTTATTTAGTTGCATGGAATAGCCTTGTTAATGTAATATACAGAATACAAAATACTGATTTGGTTTTTTTGACCGGAACATGTAGTTGACTCAGTGTATACTGAGTGTCCAGTGTGCTCTTCGGCCGTTATTTTTGTCTTCTCACTGTATCTTACAGTAATCACGGGTGTGTCCCAAGCAGGTATAGCAACTGTTGTTAAGTATGAGCACAAAATAATGTGCAGTTCAGAAATACATGAATCACAAATACACTGTGTACAAAGTGATTGGCACAAAAGTGGATTTGATTAACTATATATATATATATGTATATATATATATAACACTTACATAAAGTAAGTACTGGAATCGGTGGAGCAGTTCCACAGTATATGGCACATTACCAGTAAAGAGAAATTATTTAAAAGTTCATAGTCCATATCTCTTTGAACATAGTTATCGCTATTTCCAAAATGCAAATACAGTAACTAAACTGTTAAAATGCAGCAATATGATTTACAGACTATAAACACCTGTAGATGTTACAATGCTGATGCATTACATATCTTATTACCATACTATGACAGTTTATTTATGCAATTAACCTTAAAAAAACCCAACGACCAACCAACCTCCTAAACTTTTTTTTCATTTTCCTGGCTTCCATTTTACATGGATTTTAATAGGCGTTAAAATCCATCCTGAAGGCTGTTGCAGTGTTTAGCGAGTAATGAAATAATTCACATTAGTCATGCCTATCATTAAAGGGGTTTCTTACCTTTTGGTAGAAGCCTTGCTAGAAGCAATCAAAACTTGTTCTGAATTGGAGTGTTTGCATTGCTGTCTTTATTAAATTAATTCATCAGGTCCTTGCTTTATGTTATACTTCTGGGAATATGTCAAACACCCAGGACATACTGGGTAATTTTGAAGCTGGTGATAATAGTCAAGTGTGGTTATAATTTGGTATAACAGCTTCTCAGTGTAATAAAAAATGTCCTATAATACATGTGATTTTGTGTTGGATATACACGGTGTTGAAGTTGTATTCAATTTAATCAGAAATCTGTTAGATTGCATGCTGAATGGTACAACTCAGCTGATTATAAATGCCTGTGTTTTATGCATGTCAGTATATCTAAGTAAATTTAGTTAATTTTGTAGAAGTGATCAAATCTTTTCTTAGAAAAACTTGGAGGATGGAGAAAGAGAGACAGTAAGGGATTTGAGGTATCCAAGTTGATGATACAAAAAGTTAGGTAATGAATAGTGTTGCATACGTACTTCATAACCCCTCTTTCATCATATTAGTGGGTCAGATTACTGACAGATTTATAAACATTATGAGTTTAGTTTTGAAATGGTGAAGCACCTGTTAGAAGACAAAAAGTTCACAATGATGAGTAATAATGCGTGTTGTAATTGTATTAAAAATACAAAAAGTAACACATTATTTATACATCACAGAGGTACCAGTGTGTTTGCTTGCCTGGATGGGAAGGAACATTTTGTGAATATGAATCAGATGAATGTTACTCAGATCCCTGTAAAAACAATGGCACCTGCGTGGATCTATTCAACAGCTACCGGTAAGCATTATATCTTTTCCCTATATGTTCCAGAAATGACAGAATTAGATGTCCAGTTATTTTATTTCTCATCTTGGGGAGTGGAATGTTGTTACGTGAAGAACTTGTGTGATGGATATACCGCTTCACTGCACATTAATTTGAAATCAGCAGACATAATTTCATAAGGTAAAAAGTACATAAAGAGAAAGCATCAATTCAAAACACCAAGTAACATGATCTGGAACTGTATTTTGTCAAAATAGATGATCTCTTTCTGTGAGATACGCCCTGTAAACCCAGGAGATGCTATCAGAGTGAAAGCAGTGGGGGTGTACGTTTGCACAGTCTCAGAAGAGATTATATCATTGCTGCCACCTTGTGGCTAAAAGTGACAAAAATTAGTAATTTAACTAAAATTTGCAACCACACTAAGCATGAGAATTTCACACTATATTATTTTTAATTCACTCTTTATTTAGTGCATGAGTTTAGGAATTAATTTTTTCCCCATTTTATGAGGACAAGGATTCTGAACAAGTCTAGTAATCAGCTTCTATTGCTTATAGACAGAGTTTACATTTATTAAGATATCACTACTGGAAAAGTCCTTCTATATCTGAATGTAAAGATGCATAAAAAACACAGTATAATGACATGCAGTACACAGTCTAGTTGTTGTGTATATTCCTGGTAATGCAGATAATAATCAGAAAGAAAACGTACCACAGTTGAAAACTGGCAAACAATTCCATAAATAGTCAAAGCTACTAACGAAGTTAAATTATATAATATTACGAGGCATAAAACAATCTCTTCTATTTTTTCTATTTTGTAATTCTTATTTTTGGAAGTTTGTAGACTAATAAGAAAATAATTTTATAACTGTAAACTCTTTATGTCTGGTTAGTTGTTACATGATGCAATTTAAATTCTTACATGATACAGAGAATTATCACAGAATGGTCTGGGTTGGAGGGAACCCCAAGGGTTATCAAGTTCCAACCCCCTGCCACAGGCAGGGCCACAAACCTCCAGGCCTGTATCTAGACAAGGTTGCCCAGGGCCTCATCCAACCTGGCCTTGAACACCTCCAGGGTTGGGGCATTTTTCTAGATTTGGCAAATACTGAATTGATACAGAAAAAGTGTATGGGATAATTGGTTTGGTCTCTAAGCGTCACAGATATTTCTCAAAGTTATTTGTCCTAGTTGACATAAGAGAGCAGGGAAATTACCATAGGATCATCATATACAAGGGCCGTAAGACAAACAAAACCCAGCTTCTCAGATACCTGTAGTTAAACCTGGGAGTCTTAAGATTGGCAACCACAAGGAAAAATAAGTCTAGACCAATGTTTCTGTTGCATCATCTAAAGGAATTTCATTTCAGTTATTTAATTGTTCCAGTTTACACTCACAGAGGTTAAAAGACATTTTTCGTTCCCTGGTCGTCTTGTAACCAGGGTCGCAGCTAGGGTTGACGCCCTCAAAGCCCACCAGCAAATCCCTCTTCTGGAGAACAATTGCGTTGGTAGCCCCAGCTGGGAAACCAGGCTGATGCTGGGACAAAGGGGTCTCACCCTGGAGCAAGGTCTCTGGCAGTTTCTCTCAGAGACCCAGCGCTGCTCCCAGTTCTGTGCCATATGCCCTGTCGGAAACCAGCCAAGAACTCACAACTTGTACAAACACAGAACTTTTTTAATCTTATCGGGCCTAAAAATTGTGACCTTTGTATATACAGTATCCCTGCTGGTGCTGGTACCAGGGACAGCAGTAGAAGGGCATCAGCAATGGTCAGTCCAGGGAAATGTTGACAAACACCGATGACATTGTGTTGCTGAGAGGCTTGCTGGGAAGAGCAGGTGGAGGTGAGGCATCCATGCTGTTGTTCCTTTCTTGGGTCATGAGCTCAAGCATAAAGGACCACGGTGACTGGCAGGAGCTGCGGCTGAAAATCTCATTTTCCTGAACGACTTCATCCACCCATGTTCCCTGTCCTGACCATGCTTTGCCTTGACTGCTGTGTTGGGCTTCACTTTCCCAGGCACAGTCGATGTTGACTTGCCCCAGTTCTTCTCTGTCTCTCTG
>VXBZ01001926.1:123356-133930 GCA_013399135.1 Heliornis fulica | reverse complement strand
GCATGATGGCTGGAGAGACAGAGAGGGGAAGGCATTCGACAGCAAAATGCCAGGACCGATCTTCTATGCCGGCTCCAGGCACCTCTGCCCTCCCAGGAGCCGCGTCCGGGTGCCCGGTGCTCGGGGACCACCACAGCGCTCAGCCTCCGGCGTGCCTCAGTTTCCCTTCAGCCCTGCGCTGTGAGGGCTGACAGGGGGCTGACACCCACTGACGCCCAAAACACCTTCCTCCCACGCGAGTGACCCGACCCTGCTCGAGAGCGGCACCGCGGCCACCTTCACCGTGCCGTCGCCACAAAAGCCCGTGGCACAGTCCAGGGGGTGTCTCTCAAGAAGATGGACAAGACATCCACCTGGTTTTGGGGTGGGATGGTGGGGGCCACAGGGCAGAGGGACCAAGCAGGGAGGAGGCACCATTTCAAGCGGGCTTTGAGCTGCCGCGGTGCTCTCAGCATCTTCATCTGGGGCTGAGCGGTGACTCACACCCTTCCCGTCCCAGCAGCTGGCTGGTTGCCCAAACATGCCCTCACCCTCACCGTGACCCCCTCCCAAGCACGAGCGAGCTGCAGCTCAGGGAATTACGGCATCAGACACTTGGGGTTGTGGCTTACAGGCATTTTTTCCACACACACCCCCTCGCCCCGCCCGTCTGTTCTGCTATGGATGTCCACGGGGGGCTGTCAGCCTCTCCCGAGGCCCTCGAGCCCCATGGCAGCACTTGGGGGCTCAGCATCTCCACGATGGGCAGGTGTGTACCCACATGGCTCAGCTTCTGCACGTCTCAGGCTCACTGTGGGGCTGCAGGGCCATGGGTCATCCCTCGGTGGTACTGATCCACGGTTGGCACTTGGGCTGCGGAGCTCAGGAGGGAGAAACAGGGCTGAAAGTCTCCTTTGAGGAGCTTGAAAGTAGGTTAAAATGCCACAAGGACGTGGCTGACATGGAGAAGATGATTGTTTTCTGTCTTGGCTGCCATCCACCGCACTACGCTGGGCTCTTCCCAAGATGTCTTCATTCATCATGCAAGAGGAAGGAATCCAAGTGTCCTAGATACGGTGGCAGCGTTTCAGGAGCATTGGAGGCAGCGTGTTGTGCTAGAGATGGGTCAGGAGATGAGGTGCATGTGAAGGGATCACACATCCTTCCTTCTGCTCCTGAGGGCCAGACCCTAACCTACACACCCTGGAGGTCATTGTAGCAGGAAGCTACATCATCCATCATTCCATCCATCATCCCCGTTCACACCTTTCTGGTAGACTTGATGTGTGGGGTTCATGCCACCAGTCGTGCCTCAGTTTACCATGGGCTGAGTGGCGTCAATAAAAACTGTGCTCTGTGGTGGGTTTTCCCCACACAGACCCATCAGATGAGAACTCCAAGAGAAGATGGATGGATGGATGGATGGATGGATGGATGGATGGATGGATGGATGGATGGAGGCTGTCAACCTCTCCAGCTCCCACCACACCTGCCTCAGCCCCAGGCACCCTGAATTTCAACATGCTCCTAAACATGTAACAGGTAGAAGGTGAGCTGAGGGTCAGCTCCACAGCTGGTGCTGCCCACCAGCCTGGGCAATAAATGAGGGCAGCCTCCCCTTGGAAGCATCACTGGGTCACCAGTGTGAGCAATGAGGGTTTGCTGATTTACACCATTAACTTCCAACCGGTGCCTGCGGAGGAGGAGTCCTCCTCACCATGCTGGTCAGGGAAATTGCCTATTTAAGGGTGAGAAAACCCCTCCTCTAGGCTCTTCTGGCTTCTCCAGCTTCTTGCTCCAAGCCAGCTCCTCCAAGTTCAGGTTAGTACATCAAGCCTCCATGCCAGCTGGCCAGAGATGATGTGGCTTCTCCTTCCACCGAGCCAAGGCTTCCATCAGCTTTGCCTCACCAGTCTTCCAAATATTTAAGAGTCCTGACCGCCCCACTTTTGCTCTCGGTGGTCTGTGGGCTGTTTGGATATCTGTGGGCTGATTTTGGTATTAGAAATATAATCCAGGTAACAGTTCTCAGGGTACATTTTGCCCTGCCTTGGATTTCCACCCACTCTGGCCAGCCAAGCTGAGGCATCTTGTAGGGTGTAATCAACTGTAGAGGAACCAGCCCTTTGGCTCTAATTAGTTTTGCATAATTGGCGGGGGAAGAAATCCATTTTCATGAACAGAAAGGATTTATGCTGCTGCTCTTTGCCTTTTTTATTTTATTTCCCTCCCCTCCGAGTCCTGAAGCACTTTGCTCAGGGCTAGCAGGGAGTCGGTTTATGAATGGTTTAGATTGAGCGATGCATTATTAATAACAGCCAATCAAGGAGGCAGCATATTATATATCATTTCAGGGGATTCACTTAATTCAGCAAAGTTATTTATTGCTCTAAAAAAAAAACAAAACACCAACCCAGCCACACTCTGACTCCTCCTTACAGCTCTGGCTTGGAGGGGGGTTTCCATGGCTGGGAGGGAGGGTCCAAGAGCGGCTGCACCAGCCCCAGAGTGTTTAGAAAGTGCATGCTGGAGATGGAAGCTGGTGGGACCTTTGGGGAGCCCTCACCTCACAGGGGTTTCAGCCCGTTTCTCCAGAGCTTGTTGGGTGACAAATGCTTTTCTGGATGGGTGGATGAGCTCATGGCAGCTGAGGGTGAAGAGGTGGCTAATCTGGCTCCCGCAGCCCATCGCCTTCGCTATTGTTTTATAAGACTTTGATGAGGCTGGTGACAGTGGGGCCTGACCCTCTCTGCCGTGCCCCTTGTCGAGGCCTCTCCATGCTCACAGCCCTGTATCAGACACCAGAGAATCCCTGAGGTGAAGGCAGCCCAGTCTGAGTTTGGTGACAAACCCCATGCTGTGTCACCTGAGATGCCACTGGAGACCCTTTGGGTTGACCCTTCGTGAGGTGCCGTAGGGTGCTGGACCTGTGCCCCATGGCAAGGCCTTACTGCCTTGCTGCCCTCTGCACCTCCAGCATGTCCCTTTCCTGCCCATCTTCAACCAGCTTTACAGAATCACAGGATGTCAGGAGCTGGAAGGGACCTCAAAAGATCCCCCAGTCCATCCCCCTGCCCGAGCAGGGTCACCTGGATTAAACCACACCATGTGTCCAGATTGGTCTGGAATGTCTCCAGAGAAGGAGACTCCACAACCTCTCTGGGCAGCCTGTCCCAGGGCTCTGCCACCCTCACAGGGAAAAGGTTTTTCCTTACATTCACATGGAACCTCCTCTGCTCCAGCTTGGACCCGTTGCCCCTTGTCCTGTCCCTGTCCATCACTGAGAAGAGCCTGGATCTGTCCTCCTGACACTCACCCGTAACATATTTTCAGACATTAATGAGGTCACCCCTCAGTCTCCTCCAAGCTGAAGAGCCCCAGCTCCCTCAGCCTGTCCTCAGAAGGAAGATGTTCCACTCCATTACCTTGGTGTCCCTGTGCTGGACTCTCTCAAGGAGTTCCATGTCCTTCTGGAACTGAGGGGCCAGAACTGGACACAATATTCGATGGGGGTCTCACCAGGGCAGAGCACAGGGGGACAAAGACCTCTCTTGACCTTCGAGCCACCTGTTCATCCTCCCCGTCCCGTGTCTAACGCAGCAGGTGATGGTCGCAATGCCTTTCCCGGGGAGCAGAGGAGAGCCAGCCCTGGCACAGCGGCTGTTCGAAGAGGACACCTGGCGGTGTGTCCCCGCACTGCCTTGTCACTCCCCCGCCCCGGTTGGGGACACCGCTGTCGTCCCCTGCTGGTCACTGGTGGGAGGTGGGGAGGGGAAGCATCCGGGCTGTGGGGGTCTGAAGGGGGCAAGGTCCGTGGTGCTCCCGCCTGGCTGGGGAAGGAGGGGTGGTGACACCTCCATAAACTGTGCAATTTATTTTATGAAGATATAAGCTTGATTGGTTGGTTTGTTCCCCGTACCCCCCCTCCACCCCCCAAGGGTGCTGAAGCCTTTAAGCTGTGCTGGAAGCAGAGAGGGGCTGTGAGCATCCCTGGAGCATCCCTGGAGCATCCCCGGAGCATCCCCAGGAGCCTGAGACCCGGCCAACTCAGCTCACCCCACGGTTATGCTCAAGCCTCTTCCAGCTCCCAGAAGATGAGGTTGCGTCGAGCCAGGATCTTGGACGCTCTCCTGGTGAGCAGCTTCTCCTTCACCAAGGGTTGCAGGGTGATGTAGCTCTGCAGGTTGCAGTGGGTGAGCATCATCCCCACGTCGATGTGGGTGGGGAGCTGCAGGGTCCCCCACAGCTCCTGCATGGCCTTGGCCGTGGCCAGGGCGCTGCCCTCGTTGAGCTTCTGCTGCAAGTGCCTTCTCAGCAGGTTCTTCAGCCTGTAGGAAGGGGCCTTGGGCAGCTTTTCTCTGACCACGGACAACATATCCACGTAACCACCCACAGCGTGGCAGAAGTCTGTTTGCTTGCCCGTGGCATCCAGGGCTTTAAAGAGAGCAGGCAGCTCTGGTGCCCAGAAGTTATAGATGATGAGGATGGGTCTGGGGAGCGGGGAGAGGTACCAGAGGAGGTGCTGCATCCCCACCTCTATGGGGACACCCTGGGAGAGCAGCGCCAGAACTGAGGCGGGTGTCTGAATCAGGGACTTGAAGGTGTGCTCTCCATTTGCCGCTGCCACCTCCGTGATGTGCTGGGCTGTGGGGATGGGGGGAAAGGATGAGGCTGGGATGAGTGTTTGGGGACAACCCTCTTTTCCCATCCCCCAGCTCCCTGTGCCTGGAGAAGGCAATGCTCACTTTTCTCGTCAACCTTCAAGCTGAAGAACACCAAGGTGTTCAGCTCCAACCCGTCATCCCAGGGGCTGGTGGGGCCCGTGCTGCAGTGGGGTGAGGTGCTGCTCCTGGACCATGTGGGGCTGGAGGGCTTCTTGTTGTACTTGGGCTTGCTGGAGGCCTGCAAGAGAGTGGACAAGGGGGTCCAGTCCCATCTACCTGCTTGGACCTGGCTGGGAAGGTTTGAGGAGTGCCCTTGGGTGTACCACTGGCTGTGGATGAGGACCTGGTTGTGTGTGATGTCAAGAAAGTCCCAGGGTCTGGGATGGCTTGGGTGTGTGTGGTGTCTTAGGAGTGGGCTGGACAAGGGGGAGCCCTGTTGAGACCCCAAAACCAGGGTCTGGGCTGAGTGAGACCCCAAAACCAGGGTCTGGGCTGAGTGAGCAACAGCAGAACCCTGGATACAGCTCTTCTGAAGCAGGGGTGGCCAGAGGGACACAACACACGGGTCTGGTGTCTTGCCGTCCCCTTTCTGCACATCTCATGTAGACACAGCTCATCCAGGGACATACACATGGCTGACCTCACCACATGAGATAACATTAAAGATCAGGTCTGGTGCCTCTCCAGGCTCAGCACACCCAGCACACCCCCTGCCCAGCCTCAGCAGGGATGGACATCCACAGCGAACAGTTCCCTGGGGGAAGAGCAGGACAGCAACACGTTCAAGAAGCACCAACGCTGGTTTTCCTCCCTCTTTCCCCCAGGGACAATCCTGCACCCCTGCTCTGAACACCTGACAGAGATGGGGTGTCCATCTCTCCCCACACCTTCACCTGCAGACCATTGCTCTGCATTTTTTCCCCACACCCAGCTGCTATTCCCACCCCACTTTTCCATGCTATAAACCATCTGCCCCCACACACCCCAACTCTCAAGGTTTCACTCTTTTAGTGCCCAGTGCCAGACCCCCAGCGAGATGTTTCTGCCTCCAGAACCTCTTTTGTTCTTCATCCTCCACCTCTGACTCCACGTCCTACCGATGGCCACTGGGTTCATGCAGGGACTGCTCACAGCATTGATTTGATTGTTGTGATTTCTCACAACGTTTCTCACAGCCTTGGGATATTTTTGCCACTAGCTTGGAGTGAGGACAGGGATTTAGCCCCACAAGTCTTTTCTTGCCCACCCTCCTACCCCCCCTATCTGTTAGAGGTGAATCAGAAGAGCAAGAAAAAAAAACAGCAAAGGAAGAAAATTAATAAGGAAGCCAGCAGTGAGCTGGGATTTAATTGGAAAATAGCTTTATTGAAGAGTAAGAGCTTCTGTATTAGTTTATTAAAAAAAAAAAGTAGGGGGGCTGTTAATGCCTCATTAAACCTCTCTGATCCCAAACCAGCCTCATTCGCTGGCGAGGGGGTATCTCAACAGGGATCCCATGCCACTGGGTCACCTGACCACCAGGGCCACTCGCTGGTCTGCGGCATCGGTGCTGGGAAACGTCACCGCATGGAGCTCGGCAACGTCACTGTGGGGGTGCTCAGGTGGCCCCTTCCTGCTCTGGTGGCTCCCAGGAGCATCTCAGCCTGGGCAGGCATGGGAGGGATGAACGGGGTGCTATGTTTGACTTTTATAACATAACATTAGAAACTTGATTTTTATATGAAAACCATTATTTTTCCTCACTCCCACACACATTTTTAAGCTGAGGACAACCTTCCTAGTGAGGCAGGAAGGGAATGGGACTCGAAAGGACCTGGTGTGGGACCCCACCTCGGAGCAAATCAAAGCAGGGTTTGCTGCCTGCAAGACAGGACCCTGGTTGCTCCAGAAAACCAGCTCAGGAGGAGGAGACTTGGGCTGTCCCAGATGCTTGGGAGCAACCGAAGGAGAAGAACGAGCCATAAACGAGTCTCTGGCTGTGGCTAGGAAGGGAGGAGGCTCAGGCCTGAGCACAGCTTGAGGAGAGGCACCCCGAAGACGAGGAGGGGGTGCTGCTGCCTCTTCTGCCCGCCGAGTGGCTCAGCAGGGAGGGAGTTCTGGCGTTACACTCACCGCTGTGTCTTCCTCGCTGTCTTCCGAGCTGCAGATGATGATGCTGGTGTCTTCTGCAGGAGGAACAGGAGGATGCTGAGGCTTCAAGACTGATTTTATTAATTTTTAAGGTTTTTTAGGGGGTGGAATCGCATGAGTTTTCCCAAGGAGTTGGGGACACACACAGTGGTTTTTGCAGCGGAGGGACAGCGCTTCTAACAGGATCACGTGCCCCAACATGGGGGCAACAGACCATTGCTCTGCATGGGCTCTGTAGCAGCCTCTCTGGTGGATGTGTTTCATCCTCCCTCCTGTTGGCAGGGCAGAGCCCGGGATCTCTCGCTGTGGGATGCTGGAATGGGGCTGGGGGATCTTGGGAAGGAAAATGTGTTTTGCTAAAAATTGTAGTGGGGTTGTTGGTGGTGGGGGTGTTGTTTGTTTCTTTCCCAGGAAAATCCAGAGCTCCTGGGGTGTCTCTGCATGCTTGTCCTGTGGCTACGCTCCTCCCTAGGCTTGGTTTTTGGCTACCTCGGAGGCAGGACGTGGAGATGGATGGAGCATCTCTGTCCACCCCTGAGCACTGCTCTTGTATTTACCCCTGGGAATCAGCTCCCACCCCCTGTTTCTCTGCCCTGGGGAGGGGTCTGGCCAAGGCTCTGAGTGCATGGGCTAATGAGGAGCCCCCGGTCCCCACCTGCATCATCGGCGTGTCTGCTGGTGGCAGGGATCCTGCTGCGCTCCGGGCTCTGCGTGGAGGTGCTGGGATGGATTCTGCCGTCCCACTGGTTTGAACTGGGATCGCTGGGGTCTGGCATGTTGTTGCACTCCAGCTTCAGTAGTTTGGGTGAGATCTGGGTGCCTTCTTCCACGCAGTGTGAGCTCCGTTTGGGCCACGTGGTGACGGGGAAAGTCTGGAGGAGAGAGTATGGGGGGTGTAAGGTGCCCGGGTGGCATCTCCTGGTCCCCAAAGTTCCCTGCACCAGCTGGGACATTCTTACCTGGCTGGTCTGCATCATCTCAAGGCTGATGGTGAAGGTGGGCAAGACGGTCTGGTTCTCAGGCTGGACCAGCTCCTCTTGCTGCAGAGAGAGTACACAGCAATGTTGGGGTGAACCTCAAGGCCACTGACCCCTCTGCAGGGTTGGGGTGTCCCCAGGCAGCAGGCAGAGCTTCTGGGGGACGGCAGCACCCTCAGCATGGGGTGTGGAAACTGAGGCACGGCCCAACCCAACACCTCTGCTGTGGTTCAAGGCTTGTGTTTGAGCTCTGGGTGTTTGGCAGTGCTATGGCTTTCCCAGTGGAAAACTAGGGATAAGCATCAGGCTTGGAGCAGCAGGATGGGGTAGGAGCATGCCTGGGCGGTGGGCAACAGTGGCTCTGGGGCAGGTGGTGTCCTGCCCAGGCAGAAGCATCCCTGGGCTGTGTTGTTAGCAAGGAAATGGGAGTGATGGGCTGGGATGGGGCAGGTGTTCCCTTGGGAAAGGCTTGTGAAGGTGACAGGAAAGGGGATCCACGTCTTGGAGCCCTCCCCCCACAGCAGCGCACGGGGATGAAACACGGGCATCTCACCAGGTCTTTATCCAGGGCCTGCTTGACCGTGGGGACAGGCTGGGAATTGGTACCTGCAATGGAGAGAGCCGGGCTGGGACCACGGATTGGAGCCTCTGGAGCAACAATAAAGCTGCCCAGCGGTCAGCTCTGTGACCCTGGGCAAAGGCTTTCGGAGGTGGCCCAAGCCAACACTGTTGGGGTGGCTGGATCCACCCGTCCAGCAATTCCTCACCTGGGTGTCCCTCCACACGCTCCACCAGCGCCTGCAGCCGGGCCTGGCACTCGGCCAAGTCCCCAGGCTGTGCTCGGTCCCCGTCCGCCGCCGGCTGCAGCCGCTGCAGCTCCTCCAGCGAGTCCCTGATGAAGGGCTGCATGTCCATCACCTCCTGCTCCGTGGCGTAGAGGTGCATCTTCTCCACCAGCCGCTCGCCCGCCTCCATCCGCCGCAGCACCCCCTCCACGCGCTGCAGCTCCCTCGACAGCTCCCGCCGGCCCTGCTCCTGACGCGCCTCCACCAGCCCCAGCAGCTCCTCTTCCTCACGACGGATCAGCCGCACCAGCTGCTCCACGCGCCGGCGGATCAGCTCCCGCATCTCCCGCTGCGCCCGCTCCAGCCGGGCGGCCTCGTCCTGCAGCGACGCGTAGCTGGCCTCGAAGGCGCTCCTCTTGCGCCGCAGCTCCCGGCCGATGGTGCCCAGCTCCTCCTGCCTGCGCTGGGTCTCGCTGCGGATGTCGCAGAACGGCGCGTGGTGGCTGTCCAGCAGCGCGCACGAGCAGCACAGCGGCCTGCGGCACTTCTTGCAGTAGATGCTGGAAGGCCAAGCACGAGCAGAGCAGTCACTCAGACCGCGCACACCACAGCTCGCTCCTTCCTCAAACCCTCAGCGCCTTCCTCCGCTCCCTTCAAGCTGCCACCAAGCTTGGACCAGGCCCCTGCTCCTGTACTCTCCCAACTGTAGAAAGACGGGTTGGCTCTGGTGGGTACAAGCCTTGTGGCGGACATTCAGCCCCACACCACCAAGACAGGGAAGAAATGAGCTCTCTGCCCCTCCACGAGGGCTTCTCGGGGTCATGTGTGAGGACACCAGGCCCAAGAGTACCCGATCTCCATAAGGTACCCAAGGCATGAATGTGAGAAGCAGGGAGCAGAGATCAGCATCCAACCCTCACTCAAGTCCTGGTACTCTGGGCTGGGAGACACTGAGGCAGGGGTGGTGCCTGGGCCACTGTGGCTGGTGGCAGTGCTGGTCTCTGTGGATGCTCCAGCCCCTTCCCCTCTTGGTTGGATCTCCTCTTAAGAGCATTTAAACCTCCTCCTGCATGCCAAGCCATGCTGTTCTCCAAGCCCTCTCTAAGCTGGTCCAGCACCATCAACAAAACACACCCCTCTCTGGTGCCCACCATGCCACCTGAACAAGAGAAGAGGCCTTCTTCTTGCTGCACTCCACCAACCCCACTCTCCCTGCCATCCCCTAGCACGTTCTGCTCCTGCTTGGGGACTCAACAGGGTTCCAGCGGTCCCTGTCCAAAGGCAGGGGAACTCGCCTTAGCTCTCCTCCTGGCAGAGGCTGTCCTGGAACAGCAACCCCAAAGCCCTCGGTGGGACCTGGAAACAAGTCACCACCCTCACCTGCAGATGTGGCCCTGGTTGGCGTGTCCGGGACTGGAACAAAAGAGGTTGCAGGACTTTCTGGTGTCCTCCAGGAACTGGTGGGCTGACTCAGCACGAAGGTCTTCCACCCTCCTGGCTTCATGGCTCCTCTTCTTGAAGAACCACTGGTGGTCCTCAAAGCACTTTGTGCAGAGGAACTCCTCGCACTCGGAGCACCACACTGCGGCCGCCTCCCCCCGGCATCGGCTGCAGCTCGGGCCACCGCTGTTGCTGATCTTCCTGTAGATGCTGAGCCTGGCCTGCAGGTTGGTGAAGAGCAGGTTGTCCATGTCGGGGATGCCGGTGGCCTGAGGGATGACCGTCCGGCACACGGGGCACTGCCCGACGGGCTTGTTCTCGCTCAGACAACCGAGGCACAAGGTGTGGAGGCAGGTGAGGAGCTTGAGGTTGGTCGATTCCTGGTGGCAGCCCTCGCAGAGGACGAACTGGAAGTCATCGTCCACCGCAGGCGGGTGGGACGGAGGGGAGTACGGGGGTGTGCCCACCTCGGGTCCCCTCTCCGCGGGGGCACCAGCACCGTCTCCATCTAAGCGGGATGTGAGGGGAAGTGCGTGACTAGGGGTGGGGAGGTTGGGGACACAACATGGGGACACACGGCCTCTCCCTGCCCTGTGAGT
>VXBZ01001926.1:102577-115604 GCA_013399135.1 Heliornis fulica | reverse complement strand
GTCTGCCAGGACCTCAAGGGTGCCTACAAGAAAGATGGGGAGAGGCTGTTTTGTAGGGCCTGTTCTGACAGGACAAGGGGTGATGGTTTCAAAATAGAGGGAGGGAGATTTAGATTGGATATTAGGAAAAAGTTCTTTCCTGTGAGAGTGGTGGAGCACTGGAACAGGTTGCCCAGGGAGGTGGTGGATGCCCCATCCCTGGAGATGTTCAAGGACAGGTTGGATGAGGCCCTGAGCAACCTGATGTAGTTGGGGGTGTCCCTGCTTCTTGCAGGGGGGTTGGACTAGATGACCTCTGGGAGTTGCTTCTAACCATAATCATTCTATGATTCTATGATTCTATGTGTAGGGAGATGGGCAGGAGGAAGGTCCTCACCCTACCAAGGGTCTTTAGATGTTTCCTTGGTGCCCCATCCTCTGTGGTGCCCCCCCCCGAGCCCCACAGCCAGGGGATCCACCCATCCTGCCCTCAGCAGGGCCTGTCTGTCCATCCATCTAACCTTACCATGGGGCACTGGTCATCTCTGGCCTGCTTGCAGGCCCTGGGCATCACTGGTGGGACGTGCTTGCACCAACTAGGGTTTGCAGGTCACCTCCTCACCACCAGAGGTGGTTTCAGAAGCTCTTAAAAACACAGCCCAGCTCTCATCCTTCTTCCTACCTCCCCAAGCTCCTAGAAGATGACTTCAAGTTCATCCTCTGCGAGGGCTGCCAGCAGGAATCACCCAACCTCAAGCTCCTCAGCTGCCTCCACACCTTGTGTCTGGCTTGCATGAGCAAGTACAAGTCCATTGGGCAGTGCCCTGTGTGCCAGACGGCCATTCTGCAGGCCAGCAGCGTCCCTGACATGGACAACATGCTCTTCACCAACCTGCAGGCCAGGCTAAAGTTCTACAAGAAGATTGTTGATGGAGTTGGCTTGTTCTGCGACAACTGCAAGAAAGCCAGTGAGTTCTGGTGCTCTGAGTGCAAGGAGCTCCTCTGCACCAACTGCTACGAGGCCCATGAGCACTACCTGAAAATGGAGAACCACGAAGCCAAGAGGGTGATGGACATCAGGGCAGGGTCAGTTAAGGACTTCCTTGAGGGCACCAGAAAGACCAGAAACTTGTCCTGCTCCAACCTGACCCATAGGAGCCATAATGTAAGGTAGGTCTAAGGAGGTCTGGCCCTTTCTGTGTGGATTCTTGGCTCTCTGGGATGGTTCATGATGGGATTGAGCAGGGTGTCCCTCTGCTTTCATGATTGCCACCACGTCATGGAGAAGATGGGTGGAAAGTAGTGACTGGTAGACTCTAGTGCATGGTGGGAGGGTTAGGAAGAAGCCAGGTTTGAGCTGGTGATGTGAAAGCGGGGACAGTGTAGGCAGTGGAAGAAAAGTGTGTGGGCTGCTCCTTGCAAGGGTAAGGAGAGTGGGTTTGGTGGAGCACAGCAAGAAGAAGGCCTCTTCTCTTGTTCAGGTGGCATGTGGGCACCGGAGAGGGGTGTGTTTTGTTGATGGTGCTGGACCAGCTTAGAGAGGGCTTGGAGAACAGCATGGCTTGGCATGCAGGAAGAGGTTTAAATGCTCTTAAGAGGAGGTCCAAGCAAGAGGGGAAGGGGCTGGAGCATCCACAGAGACCAGCACTGCCACCAGCCACAGTGGCCCAGGCACCACCCCTGCCTCAGTGTCTCCCAGCCCAGAGTACCAGGACTTGAGTGAGGGTTGGATGCTGATCTCTGCTCCCTGCTTCTCACATTCATGCCTTGGGTACCTTATGGAGATCGGGTACTCTTGGGCCTGGTGTCCTCACACATGACCCCGAGAAGCCCTCGTGGAGGGGCAGAGAGCTCATTTCTTCCCTGTCTTGGTGGTGTGGGGCTGAATGTCCGCCACAAGGCTTGTACCCACCAGAGCCAACCCGTCTTTCTACAGTTGGGAGAGTACAGGAGCAGGGGCCTGGTCCAAGCTTGGTGGCAGCTTGAAGGGAGCGGAGGAAGGCGCTGAGGGTTTGAGGAAGGAGCGAGCTGTGGTGTGCGCGGTCTGAGTGACTGCTCTGCTCGTGCTTGGCCTTCCAGCATCTACTGCAAGAAGTGCCGCAGGCCGCTGTGCTGCTCGTGCGCGCTGCTGGACAGCCACCACGCGCCGTTCTGCGACATCCGCAGCGAGACCCAGCGCAGGCAGGAGGAGCTGGGCACCATCGGCCGGGAGCTGCGGCGCAAGAGGAGCGCCTTCGAGGCCAGCTACGCGTCGCTGCAGGACGAGGCCGCCCGGCTGGAGCGGGCGCAGCGGGAGATGCGGGAGCTGATCCGCCGGCGCGTGGAGCAGCTGGTGCGGCTGATCCGTCGTGAGGAAGAGGAGCTGCTGGGGCTGGTGGAGGCGCGTCAGGAGCAGGGCCGGCGGGAGCTGTCGAGGGAGCTGCAGCGCGTGGAGGGGGTGCTGCGGCGGATGGAGGCGGGCGAGCGGCTGGTGGAGAAGATGCACCTCTACGCCACGGAGCAGGAGGTGATGGACATGCAGCCCTTCATCAGGGACTCGCTGGAGGAGCTGCAGCGGCTGCAGCCGGCGGCGGACGGGGACCGAGCACAGCCTGGGGACTTGGCCGAGTGCCAGGCCCGGCTGCAGGCGCTGGTGGAGCGTGTGGAGGGACACCCAGGTGAGAAGGCTCTTGGCCAGCCAGTCTGGGGCGTTGGGGGACCGAGAGAGGAGTTGAGGGTTATAATCCCTGTCTTGACCATATTCTCCAGGGGTTTCAAGTGTCCTTCCCTGTGGTGACCTCCTGGGGCTGTGTGTCCAGGCAGGGCAGACCCCAGCCTCCCTCAAGGCTGGGGTGCAGCCTCTGCATTCCTCACTTCCACAGCAGCCCTTGGGAGTACGGCAGTCCCCAGATTTGCGTGTGATGGAGCCGTGCTGTGGGCTCAGGGATAGGGGAAGTGAGTGGCACCTGGACACCAAGCGTGTGGAGCAGGCACTTGCAGAAGCTGGTGTGGGTGAGGGAGAAGCCAGTGGATGGGTTCTCCATTTGGGTTGCTGGTTACCCCCTTGGGATGGTGTATCCAACTGGGAAGGTGAAATGTTCCCCGGGAGCACTCCTGCCTAGCAGGTGGTCTGTGACCACTGCTGGGTTTGTCCAGTTCTCCCTCCAGCTCTTCAGCAGCCCTGCTGTGGCAGAGGTGCTGGTGTTTTGGGAAGGATGAAGGCCTTAGCATCTGCAGTGTGTACAGGGATAGCGTGCTGGAGCATCCAGGTTTGGTCAGAAGGTGGTAGCATCCTTCCAGTGAAAGAGGTGTGAGGGAGAAAGCAATGGCTGGAAGAGACTTTGTGGGATCTTTACTCCTCCTTCCCTCTGCTGCTGTCTTTAGACCTGGGCTATGATCAATGTCCTCTCTGCCCATCCATGGGCTTCTGCCACTGAGGTCCCCAGGGCAGGATCATGGGTCATGGTCCATAGAGAGCCCAGGGGTGATGTCCTGGATGGAGCTTGGGGTTTCCTGCTTCCCACTCCACTCCTTATGTCTCTGTCACATGGTAGGCATTGTCCCTTCATCTCCCCTCTGCACCCCGCTGAGGCAGGATGGGAAGACCCTCCCTGATTCTCCCCCCTCTCCCCATGACAGGTATCTCCACTCCACAGAACAACTCCCCATCTGAAGATGAGACCACCCTGATCCTTGACCTCGAGCCTCCCAGAGAGCACTGCCAACCACCTGGAGATCTCCACGAGGGGCTGCCTGCCCACGACCAGCCCTGTGCCCTCGTGTCAGACCCCTGCAGCAGCAGAAGGCATGTGTGTCCAGACCAGGGAGAGGATATCCCCCTGACCCAACCCACCCCTCCAGCCATTCTGATGCAGAGGGATGAAGAAGCAGAGGAAGATTTGAGGACCCACGGGGATGCTGTGCCTCCTCCCAGGAGCATCCAGGACTCTTTGTCCTCCCTGCAGGGAGATTTCAGTGTCTGGGCCAGGTCCAACATGCAGCAGGCAGGTGAGTTCCTGAAGATGGGCAATTGCCTCCTGCAAGCTCAGAACCAAGCAAATGGGCACCTGGTGTCCATGACTCAGGAGATCCAGGCCATATCCCACTCCCTGGCCACCATTGCCTCTGCTATGGGACCCTTGCTCCAGCCCATGGCCAGCCCACAGGTCCCCCCTGCTGCCACCATGGACTGGTCATCACTGCCTTCCAACCTCCTTGACTTATTCCCTTCCAGCTCCCCACAGATCAATGAACCGCTGGTCCTGGTGGCTGCCACAAACCCAGGACACTTCAGCAGCCCCCCTTCTGCTCTCCCCCCTCCTTCCACCTGCCCTGTCAGCCCAGCACTCTCAGAGACCCCCAGCCTAACCTCCGAGGAGGAATGCCCCAAATCAAGGCACACCACCAGGACCAAGCGTGGTGGGAGGCTCAGCACCAGACCTCGAAAGCGGAGGAAGAAGTGAGGGTCTCCAAGCCAGGATGTCTGCCATGGACTGTGGCTGCTTGGACAACCCTGTAAAGGTCTCAGTGGAGACCAGGCTCTTCATCTCGCTTTGCTGTGACAAGAAATCCTCCTGGGTGCATTGCTCTTCTGCTGGCTTTGGGAAGGCAGCATCTCCTCTGCAAACAAGCCTCTATCTCTGCATGGCAATAACTTGCTCAGTCACAGTGGGATCCTGATGATTTTGGTTTTTTTTTCTCCCCAGCATACATGACCTCCTGGCTTGTAGGGCTGGGATGGGTGGGAGGGCAGCAAACCCACAGGGGAGAGCTGAAAGAAAAGGCTGGTGGGTAGCCGGGCAGAACGGGCACTTCTCCAGCCCATCCTGCAAGCTCACTGCTGGCCTTTAGCCTCAGGAGCATCTCCAAGAGGTCACCATCCAAGGAGGTGCCCACAGAGCCACCTGCATCTTCTGTGGAGTCTTTTGTTGCTGCTCTCTGAGGTCTCCAGCATTACTCATCCTCCTCACAGCTCGGTGGGTTTTTCTCCTTTCAGAAGCTGCACCAGCTCCAGCCATGGGAAGCTCCCACTAGGTGACACTTGGTTTTCCTCTGGGATTTTTGCCTCGTTTCCTGCCTTTGTCCTGCCCTGGCCACACGTGGGGCTGGCAGGGGAGATACCCTGCCACTGTTTGTGATGGATGTGGGGCCCCCAAACACGCCTCCCACAGGAAAGGCAGCAGCCTGCTCAAGCAGAAGTGGCCTTCAGTGCTGTTGAAGGCAAGCTCTCTTCTGGTTTCCAGCTCCACAGTGCGTGGTGGACTTGTCTAGCACCAGACCTGTCTGCCTCTGCCTGGGGCAAACCAGAACCAGGACTGGGGAACCCAAGGTTGACCATTTGCAGAGCAGATCCCTGGCCCAGGATCAGGAGGACTTTAGCCCTACCTGCAAGCCCTGCAGAGCAAGAGGATAAAGACTCTCAGTTCCCCCAGCTTAGGAAGGGGAGGTTCTCATCTTCTCCTCTGGAGCCATTAAGCAAAGCAGAATGTTTTCCTGACCCTTGTCAGGCAGAGGGGACCTTGACCGAGACGGTTGGATTGACCACAGCTCAGGAGAGCCAGGGGCTTCATGCCAGAAATGAGAGTGTTGGGCGGGGACAAGCCCACGTGGTCAAACTTGTTTGGCTGTGCTCCAGTGGCAAAAGACATCTCCATCCCTGACCACGCAGGGCTGCTCTCACTCTGCTCCTCTTTGCACACTCAGGTCTCTACCTCCAGCCCTGCAAACAGGAAGGAAGTCCAAAATGTGAATGTCCTGACATCGCCGGTGAAGGGGATGAAGGTTGAAGACACCAATTATGGGTGGAACCAGGTGGTGCTACAGCAGCTGAGCTGGCTGTAATTCCCCTGGAATACATAGAACCATAGAATCATGGAATCCTTTGGGTTGGAAGAGACCTTTGAGATCATAGAGTCCAGCCCCAGCCTGACCCTGCCCAGGCCACCTCTAGGCCATGTCCTTCAGCACCTCATCTCTTGGCCTTTCCAATCCCTCCAGGGATGGGGACTCCACCACTGCTCTGGGCAGCCTGTCCCAACATCTGACAGCCCTTTCAGCAATGACCCTGATGAGAGCACCAGCAAAGACTACCTGGGTCTTCCCATTGGCAACCAGAACACGCTGGGCACAAGACAAGGATCCCTGGTCTCCTTTGACGTGAAGATTTCAAGTAAGATCCTCATCAGGGAGGTCACAGCCAACTCTGATCCCCATATCTGTCAGTCTTGAGGGATCTTATGATCCTTATGGGTCCCTTCCAACATAGGATATTCCACGATTCTCTGATCCAACACCCTGCAGCTGTGCTGTGTATTTGTTTCCTACTTGGATGGTCCAGCCAACTCTTGGGAGAAGTCCTTCAAACCATTTCTGGTCTTGGGTTTGATTTGGGGGGCCTTTTTGAGGGTCAGTGGGATCCAAATCCATCTGGAGAAACCTTCAGGTGTGGGAAACTGGTTTGGACAGACAAAGGGTGGTGGTTATTGCTGGGAAGGAGGTTGGTCAGAGCTGCTCTCTTCCTGTGGGCTGCTGTGTGGGACAGAGCTGGAGGAGGAACTGGAAGTCCTTGGGTCAGCAGGATCCGTCCCCTCTTGCCTGGAATATGAACCTCCTAAGTGGGCACACGGGGATGGTCTTCCAGCCTCTCTCCATGCTCTCTGAGTGGGGGATGACCCATGGCCTTGGCTTGAAGAGAAGCAAGAGGCACCAGAGTGTCACTTCAACCGCTTTCTCTACTGGTTTATAGCTTCCAGCCACGCACAAGGAAGATTGTGGGGGTGGGGGTGTGTGTGGGGGGTGGTGTATGGCTGTCAGGGGTCACCCTGCCCCACTCTCCTCCCTTTGGAGACCACAGAGGGGACAACCTGTTGCTGAATCATCCCAGGAAGGGACGGGCTGCACGGAGACCTTGGGGACCGCTTTTGCCCTAGGTGTAATAATTCTAATTATCAGATTTAATTATCTAATGAACAGAAATTCTAATATTATCCTTGTCATTAAGCTTTGTCCTGTTCCTTAATTTACCACCACCCATTTCACCGCCTGTGCCACCCAGGAAGCTGGTGGCTCCAGGGGATGATGCTGCACACACCAACATTTGCCTCCCATTGGCTAAAATCTGGGAAGACACAAGGACACACGGGGAACCTCACAGGTGGGGACACAACTGTGCAGAGCCTGGTCCTGCAGCTCAGGGCAACTGATGGGGATCTCCTCCAGAATTCACTCTCCTTTATTGTTCCACCTAATTTGAGTTTAAATTTACCCTTCTCCCAGAAAAAAAAATAAATAAAAGAACCCCAAAAGTGACAACTTCTGCTCATTAGGGAAGTCCTTCATGCCCTGGAAAAATTGGCTTTGACATGAGAAGCACCACAAAGGTCATCACCAGCTTAAAGGAGCTGGGGATAGGGACAAGTTTGGGCACCTCAAGAATGTGTTTGCCTTGGGAAAGTGCCATACACACCCCCCAACCCCTCCCTCATCTCCCAGCAGTCCCACTGCAGCAGGGCCCCATGTTCTGGAGGTGGGACACATCTTTGTGGACCTTGTTGAGTTTAATTACCTAAAAAACAAGGGGAGGAAACTGCAGCTGGCTGCACATCTCCCTGGTGGGCCCAAACCCAGCACCTCCTGAGAGCCCACCACAACGTGATCCCCAAGGAACCAGGTGTTCTCAGGAGAGTTGTGCTGAGTATCACCTGGGGTGGGAGTGGCTGTGGGAGGTGTGGGCTATAAAAGCTCCCTGGGCAGCAGCTGCTCCTTGTGCTGGACCCCAGTAGGCAGGATGAGGCCTGGAAGCAGCCTGGGGCTTGTTCTTTTCTGCTGGGTTTTTGGGGAGGTGGTTGCTTACACCCCCTGGGGCTTCCTTCGAGGGGAGGCAGAGCTATGGGGGTACAGAGGGGATCCTTCCTTAGAGCACCCCCAGCCCTGGGCGTGGGTGGATGTGTCCCAGCTGCAGGCTGCAGCCCCGCTGCACCCCGTGGCCGTGCAGTGCCAGGAGGCCCAGGTGGTGGTCACGGTGCACAGGGACCTCTTTGGCACGGGACGTCTGGTCAAGGCCGCCGACCTGCCCCTGGGCCCGGCTGCCTGCTGGCCTGTGGCCCAGAGCGCTGCTGAGAGCACGGTGACCTTCGTGGCTGGGCTGCACGAGTGTGGCAGCACCCTCAGGGTAAGGATGGAGTCCTGGGGTGCCTCTTGACTTGCACCTGGGGGTGCTGAGGTTGGCAGGGGGCTGTGGTGGGGCTGTGCTCGGGAAATGGAGCGTCACAAGGCTGAATGAGCTGGGGCTGTTCAGCCTGGAGAAGGGAAGACTGAGAGGGGATCTCATCAATGTTTACCAATATCTGAANGGATGATGGAGCCCTGGGACAGGCTGCCCAGGGGGGTTGTGGAGTCTCCTTCTCTGGAGACATTCCAGACTTGTCTGCACACCAACCTGTGTGACCTGCTCTGGGGAACCTGCTCTGGCAGGGGTTGGACTCGATGGTTTCTGGAGGTCCCTTCCAACCCCTGCGATTCTCTGAAATATTCCAGAGCCTTTCCAAGGGGCTCAACACCTTGGTCTGACACCTCGATGGCAGCAGAAGCTGTGTCTGGGAATGGCTCTGGGGTGGTGGGAGCAAGGAAGGGTGGGCATGAGGCAGAGAAATGAGTTTTTTTTCCTGTTACAGTAGTATTGGAAGCTCCCTGGACTGTGTGCTGCTGCTGCCACCTCCAGGGTAGAGCCCAAATGACCTGGTGCTGGGAGCTGCCGCCTGCCTTGGGAAGCATCTGGCTGCTGCTTGAGCCTCTTCCCAGCAAACTTCAATTTGAAGTGGCCTCTCTTCCCTTGGAGAAGTTTTGGTTGAGCAGGACCCCCGCCCCGCTCCCCCCACCTGCCCCATATTCCAGCCAGCTTCATTAAATCCCTGTGAGCTGGAGTCATCCCCTGATATCCTGAGGGACAGACCTTCCTGTTTCTTGTTCTGGGGTGTGGGAGCTAGAAGAAAAAGAATTGGTGTGAGGTCCTCATGCTGCTGACCAGAGGCTGTCCCGGGGCAGGCTGAGCAGCTTCCCAGCCCAGAGCAGCAGGACCCCTCCAGCACAAATGCTGCTGGCTGATGTCTGGAGGAAACATCTGTGATGAGTCTCCAGGCTTAAATGGGTATGTGGCCAACAGAGCAGGGCTCTTACTGACTGGATAACGTGTCTTCACCTTCTCCAGGTGACCCCTGATGCTCTAGTCTATAACACAAGCTTAAATTACAAGCCGGTCCCTGCTGGAAGCCATGTTGTTGTCCGTACCAGCCCTGCTGTGGTTCCCATTGAGTGCTACTACCCAAGGTGAGCTGGTGCAGATGGGAACCAAACAGGTCCTTCTGTTGTCACAGAGTGTTTAACCATGGGCATCTCTCCCTCCAGGAGGGACAATGTGAGCAGTGGTGGTGTCAAGCCCACGTGGGTGCCCTTCAGCTCCACGCTGTCCTCTGAGGAGAAACTACCCTTCTCCCTGCGCCTCATGAATGGTAGGTTTTGGGTAAGGGTCTCCTCTGGTGTAGGGCCCCCTGGGCTTCTCTGAAGTGGCTGTGCCTCTACTGGATGGTATAGCTGGTGCTGCCTCAGTGCTCCTGGAGCCAGTTCTGGAGGGTGCTCAGGCAGTTGGGGTTTCCTTGGGTGGAAGTAGTGCAGCACAATGAGTCACTGGCTGCCCATTTGTGAGTGCCTGGTGACACCTCTCCTTCCAGATGATTGGAGTGCTGAAAGAGATTCTGCTGTATTTCAACTGGGAGAGGTCCTCCATTTCCAAGCTGGTGTCAACACAGAGAACCATGTGCCTCTGAGGCTCTTTGTGGACAGCTGTGTGGCCACCCCAAACCCAGACAGGAGCTCTTCACCCCAGTATGCTTTCATTGACTTCAGTGGGTAAGAGCTGGCTGTATCCATATTCAGAGATGCCTTTCTAGAGGTTATGGAGATCTGACAGGGACATCATGCTTTTGTGTCCAGGTGCCTGGTGGATGGGCAACTGGATGGTGCTGCATCAACTTTTATATCCCCAAGACCCAGGCAAGATGTGCTTCAGTTTGCAGTAGATGCATTCAAGTTCTCAGGAGACTCCAGCAATCTGGTAAGGCCTTCCTAAAGCCTGTCTAGATGAGTCTTATTCCTCAGGGAAGCTAATGTGACTTTTTGTCTAGAATTACATTCCTGAGACAACAGATCAACCTATGAACGAGGTCACTCTGCATTGCTGCTTCTCATTCCTGGCCCCCTGAGCCAAGGATCTTCCTTGGAGACCAGTTCTGATACTGGTAAAGACAAGCTTTTCTGATGGGCTTCAGTACCTGGACCCTGAAGTGGCTTGAAGGAAGCGGAAAGCTGCTGAGGGGATTTGGTGGTCCCATTAGGGACAGACTTCATGCATGGGAAAGCTGTAAAGGCAAATCACAGCCCAATCACTCTGCTCTGCCTGGTTTCTCCAGATATATGTCACCTGCCACCTGAAGGTCTCCCTGGCTGACCAAGCTCCAGACCCTCTGAACAAGGCCTGCTCCTTCAACCAAGCCAGCAGCCTGTAAGTCATTGGAACAACAGCTTTCCCAAGGGCAAAAGAGCTTGGGCTTCTCACTGGTGTCACCTTCTAGGAAGGTGGGATTGGCCATCTGTGTGGGAGGGTTTTGATCTCCCCAAAGCATGTGAGGGATTCCCACCATAGGGTGGGCTGGTCACTGGGCTCTCTTCTAGCTGGGCTCCTGTGGAAGGCAACTGGGACATCTGCTCCTGCTGTGAGACAAGGAGCTGTGGCTCGGCCAGGCACTCCAGGAGGCTCCGTCCTCCCTCCCGCTGGCAAGGAGGACGTGTTCGCAGAGAGCTGCCTTCAGAGCCTGGTATGTCTGTGCCTTTGGCACTCATCACCATGATGGTAACTTGCTTAGAGCTGGGGGGCTCCTCGGTTCTAATCCAAGACCTGGGAGTGGTAAGGGTTCAGATGAGTGCTCAGAGGTCCTCCCTTTCAGATCCCTCGATGAAAGAAGCAGATGTTGTAGTTGGACCTCTCTTCATCCACAGCTGGCAGGATCACCAAGTTAGGAAGATGCCTTCACAAGGTAAGGCCCACCCAGGGAAGGAGGGTGGCTTGCAGGGCTGGTCCTGGCTCTGACCATCTCCTTACCTTTTCCTAGATGCAGGACACTTGTGGATGGTTTTGGGGCTGGCTGCAGTTGCTGGTTTGGTCATCCTGGTCCTTGCTGCTCTGGGAGTTCTGACTGTCTGCCAGAAACCCAGCAACCCTGTTTAAGACTCTGGTTGCAGCTCCTATAGCCTAATCATTTAAAAATCAATTGAAGGGTTGAGAGAGCATGGCAGGGGAATGGAGGCATCTTCCTAGAGAAACAAGACCTAAATCTTCATGTGAACTTTAACTGTGCTGCTCTGCCTACCTAAACCCAACCTGAGTATCACATTCTCGTGAAGCCCTGTGTCCTCAGCAGAGCTTTGTACAGTTTTTCACCCCCGTGAACCTCTCCCAGAGCACCTGGCTGGGATCTGATGCAAAACAACTGCCCAGATGCTCTGGGGTATTTTGTCTGTAGCAGCACAGAGTTGTAATTAGCCTCAAAGCCTCTTGCTGTTCTGTGGAGCTATGTGGGTCTACTCCCTACTGGTAACCCTCTACTCAAGAAATAAAGGGTTTAATAAAACCTGGACCACTCTCTGTCTGCCTGAAGCTTTTTCTGGGAGAAAAATTGAGTTTGGGGCTCCCTTCTTCATCCAGCAACTGGAGGGTCGGTGGGTTGGGCTCTTCCTGGGGCAGACGCATGCAGAAATTCCAGTCCCTGCCCCAAGGACTGTTTATACATTTCAGCCAAGTGAAACTATGTGTAAACAGTCCTTGGGCCAGGGACTGGAATTTCTTCCTCTCCCCCACCCCCCCTTTCGTCCCAACCCCCTCCTGTCACACTTGCTGCTTTTTTTTTTTTAAATTTATTCCCCTTGCTGTGAAATTTGGGATCTTCTCAGCAGAGAAGCCGTAACCTATCAACCCCATGATCTGTAGAGTCCCCCAAGCTAGGAGAGGTTCCTGCTTTAAATGGTGGTGGGAACTGGACCAACAGAACATCTCAGGATGTAGTGTGTGCTGTTGGAGAAGAGAGGTCCATGAGGAGCTGGGATGTTTGCAGCGTGGCTGCTCTGGAGCTGGTTTTGCACAGAGCAGGAGGTCTTCTGCAGCTACTTTGTCTTTGGGTGTCACTCAGCACCCTGGAGACCCTTCCCTAGATGTCCTTTGCTTAGGACATTGCACTGGGATGTCTCTGGAGTTGAGACTGGGTCTGAACTAAATCACTCTCATCTCTCCCCTTGCTTTCAGTTTGAATGCTCTAAAAACAAATTAGAATTAAGTAGTGAAAATATTGGTTCTGGGTTAAACTAGGAACTGTCCTCACTTTGGGTTGGGGGTGTCAGGGAGGCTTCTTTCCTCCCCCACATAATCTGAGCCTTGGTGGGAGGGTTTGGCCCACGTGGGACCAAGGTAGGAGCTCCTGGGGAAGAAGCCTTTCCCATCCCCTCTGACGCCTCAGTATTTTGGGCAGGAAGAAGAGGCTGTAGAAACATGGGTGAAGGGGGTCTCAGAGTGTGTCCAGCTCAGTGTTGGCCTAGCTGAAGCTGGCAATGGTGAAGGTCCCCCACTTCTGCTGTTCAACCCTCCCAAAGAAGAAATACTTCTCACCCAGCCTGTGACTTGTGGCTGCTTCCATGTGCTCCATATAACCGGCTCCTCCATCAGCATCTTCCCTCTGTGCTTCGTGTGCTCTGAGCAGGGGCTGCCCCTCTGGCTTGGTGAGATGCAGGGGGCATTTTACATGCCACTCAGCCCAGCTGCCCTGTGCCCATGCCACCACAGTACCTCAACTGGCTCCAGGAAGGAGAACCTGGTCTGCAAAGAAGCTGGGGCTGGGGAAATGCTCTTTCCAGAGCACCTGGCCCTCTGCAGCATCTCCTCTCCCTTCTTGGGGAGCAACCCCAGCTCCTGTGAGGCTCCACCTTGCCAGGCGATGAGATTTTTATTTTTTTTTTTTTTTTCTTACAG
>VXBZ01001926.1:52604-76243 GCA_013399135.1 Heliornis fulica | reverse complement strand
AAAAAAAAAAAGGGCCTGGAGGTGCTCTCCCAGCTCCCAGCTTCTCTCTAGTGACATCTCCATCTCCTGTCTTGCTATATATAATTCCCTCTCTCTGGGTCACTTGACCCATCACTGCAAACTGGTGGCTCCAGGCGATGCTGTAGCGGGTGCCAGCTCCAGTAGTCAAAGGCTGCAGCTCACAGTGAGAAGAGAGGTAGAAAAAAAACCCCAAACCCTGTCAGTTGGAGTAGCTGTGGGGAATTTGAGGTGCTCAGAAATAAGATGATGCATGCTAGGGTAGCCCCATGAGATATTTCCCTTCTTCTGGCTACACAGAGGATGCCAGGCCCTGGGGATGGCAACCTGCCACCTCAGGCACCCCATCCATGGCTTTGTGGCCATCACCTTCTCCTGTAGCCCAACAGATCCTTGTGAAGGTGGCAACATCCCAAACAAGCTACTTGGGTTTACAAGTAGTTCTCTCCAGTAGTTTTGGAGTTTCCTGCTAAAGCAGCCCAGGTTTTCAAGTTCATTTAAACCCAAACAGCTCAGCAGAAGAGTTTTCAGGCCAGATCTGCCCATTTCCAGAGTTGGGAGAAGGAAGGCGGCTCATGGGATACTTCAGCAACACTGGTGCACCCCCTTGCATGGGGAGGGAGATACTCAGCTCTTTTGCAAGGTCAATCTCTTGGCCAACACAACTCTAATTCCCAGGAGGCAGGAGCATCCTCTCCTCCATCCAGCCATCCCCTGGGTCCAGGAGCTGTAGCTCCACACACTGCACAGATAGGGTCTAAGAAGTCAACCAGCCAACCCTGACCTCCCCAGTCGCTTTCCAGATGCCACCTTCGAGCCCAGACAGGAAAGGTTCTCACTACCAGCCCAGCAAGGGAGAAGCAGACTGTTTTCACAGCTCTCTGCAAGTGCGACGAGGTGTCTGGGTTTGTCTCGGAGCTCTCCCGGCTGCTTTCAGGGGAATGAAAAGCTGTTTGTAGAGGCTTTAAAAAAAAAAAAAAAGGTGTTTCACCATAAGAATAAATTCTCCCTCACTGGGCAAAGCTGACTAATTTGTAAACTGTGAGAAAAGGATAAAAAGGAGCTTGTGAGTGAGAAATGCCAGATGAGGATAAGCACAGAGCATCTCTAGGCAGAGGGATGTTGGTTCCTCAAGGACTTTTCTATCCTCCCAGAAAACAGGGAGGAACAAGAAGACTTTTTGGGCGTGTTTTCCTCTTCAGAAGCCACCCAGGTGGACCTCTCCTTGAGATTGGGGACCTCATGAGGCCACTCTTCTTGCGACAGGAGTGGGGTCAGCTAAGCAAGAGGAGCTTGCTCCCCTGGGTTAGCACCATTCTAAGGGTCATAAAGCAGATCAGCAGCCAGCTTAGCTCTGGCACAGCTCATGTTGACCCCGTAACAGACTCCCTTGGTGAGGAAACCCAGCCCAGAGCCTCCATCACTCCATTTAATTCCAGTTTGAGCCCACTTTTAAGCAGAGGATAAAAGGCGAGTGCGGCATGGGTTAGCACTGCTAATTAGAAATGACCAGAGAGAAGGAATTAAGGGGGATAAAAGCCAGGAGAGGAAACGGGATCAGAATCTGAAATTTCAGCATCTAGCAGAGAAAACAGTAATGCCAAGTCCCTGGGTCTGGAGGCAGGTCCTGGAGAAAGGCCTGTGCAGGCAGCCAGGCACAAGAACATCACCAATGCTGCTGCCTGATTTTTTTAATAGAGAGGAAGCACGGAAATTCATGTTTTCTTTTCTTTTCTTTTCTTTTCTTTTCTTTTCTTTTCTTTTCTTTTCTTTTCTTTTCTTTTCTTTTCTTTTCTTTTCTTTTCTTTTCTTGCCCAGCACCAAACTAAAGGGAAACAAGAATGAATTCATGGTCCTGCTCTCTGGAAGCATCTGCTTCCTGGGAGCAAACAGACCGCGTCCCCATCGCTGGCACTCAAGGGGCAGCCCACCTTGGGGCTATGGCACTGGGGAGACACAGAAGGCTCTGGATAATCCAGATCAAGGTGTACTCCCAAACCAGGAGACCTCAACTGGAATGTGCCAAGGTCCTGAGCCATGCCAGCTCAGCCAACATTTGTGGAGGCTCAGGTCAGAAACATGCAACCTCTCAGATCCGGTCTGCAACACACCTTTATGGCTTCCATCCACTTGTGTACGTGCAGTTGAGATTTTATCCCCAAGGAAATTCCCTGGACTGAAAGTGGCACCTGGGGGAACGTTAGGAAGAAGCATGGCACAGGCTCACACAGTTTTCACTTCTCTTTAAGTGTCTCCACTGTAGATAAAACAGGGAGGGCTGTTGGGACCGAGTGGAGAGAAATAGGAGGGATGGGCTGGGAGACCATGGTGTGGGAGGAGACACTCTCCATCTCCCAGCTCTGCCAATAAATCACACACTTGTAAGAGAGAGAGTGAGAGAGAGGAGGGGGACCGGGTGCCTGGAGGGCAGAGATGTGATGATGATGGATGCTGTGAAGTCACAGGAGTTCAACCAAGATACAAGATTGTGGGGCATTCTCTGTCAGCTTCTCCTCTCCAACCCCAGCCTGAGCCCCAAGGAGCTAAAAAGGTGCCCAAGTCATTTAGTGTCTCTCTTGGGTTTGCTGATGACCTATTTACCACGGCTTTGGAAGATCTCAGCCTACATCCCATGTATAATGTGATTACAAGGCTGTGTAATTGCTGTGTAATTGTCCTTCTTCCTGAGGCTGGTGCACCCTGGGGTTCCAGCCTCTCAATCTTAATTAAAAAGAATAAATCTTAATCAAATCTCAATCACAATTTCAGAGCTGGGGAGGGTCTCACAGCACACAACCAAACTCTGTGGTGTAAGGGAAACACGAACCCTGGTGGGCAAATCAGCCTGGCAGAGGGTCCAGGAGGTGACACGGCCCATCGTTAGGTGTCCAATTGAGGACTCTTAAGCAGTACTTCGAGGCTTTAGCAGCCCATCCTTCGGCAGAGCAAAGCCTTGGGAAGATCCACATGCCAGCTACAGAGTGCTCCTGAGCAGCCAGGCATCCCTTCCCTGCATCTTACAGGGGAGGAGGACAGGGTAGAGCTGCTTGCTGTCCTCCTGCTGCTGGAAGGCAGGAGCAGACCAGCCTTTTCTCGTCCTCTAATCAAAGAGGGTGATGCCACATCTCATTTTTCTCAGTGAAAAAGTGAAATCCAACCGGTGTTTGAAGCCCTGCTCCTTCCTTCCACCCACAGCCCTCTTGGTTACTGAAATGTGCTCAACCACAGGTCCAGGGCAAGCTGTGCTGCTGCCTGGAGAGCAAGAAACCACATCAGTGGTGGGGCAGAGCTAATAAAGCTTTGCCAGGATCCAGCCACTGACTTGCTAGGAGCCAAGGAACCTGAGGGGGAAGAGGAAGGGCTTTCCAAGACAAGGCTTTTCCAAAGCAGGGATCTAAGAGGACTGCTGGAAGGGAAGCTGGAAATGAAGGCAGGACTTCAGGACACCATGAAGGAGGAAAGACACCAAGGACTTTGCAGTTGCCTGGTGAATCTGAGCTGCCCCACACTGGAGAGCCTGGAAATAAAAGTCTTCCCTGGAAGTCTTTTCCTTTTCCTGAGAATAAGAGTCTTTTCCATGGCTTCATACCTGCTGAAGTGGTAGCTCAGACATCCAAATGACAGCTGGGGTGGTTGAACCAAAAAGCAGGAAGGAAACAAATGGGAAAAAGGGTGTGGATGTAAAAAGAGCAACAGAAAAGAGAGAGATTTAGTTAGGAAGAGATTATCTGCAGAGCCTGGCTGGTTTGGCTGCAGTGGGGACAGGAGTCAATCAACCAGCCAGCCCTCGTTATCGCAGAGAGACCACAAGTCATCTGAGATACTCAGCTGCTACCTACAAGAGGTGCTCGAGCAAGGGACACTCCAGGAAATGTTTGCCCACAGTCCCCATCTTCCTCCAGCAACCTCCTGTCAGGGACCAGGAGAGTTGTCCCACCAGCCCTGATATTTTAAGAGAAGATCCATCCAGAGAAGAAGGTATGTAATCAGAGCTGAGGTGGGGTTAGATGATTCCACTCGAGAGAGAAGAGAGGTCTAGATACAAAGCAATGCTCTTGCAGAGCTTGTTCCCTGAGTAAATCAGCCAGAGGTCATCTCCTGTATTAACTACTTTATTGTCTTAGCTTCTGAGGCTGGCAAGGATCTGCCCTACTCACTGTCCCAGGGAAACCTAAGCACGTTACGAAAGGGCTATGAAAGAGTGAAGAGGACAAGAGTGATCCCCAGAAGCTTTGGAGGGAGCTGATGGGGGAGGAGAACTTGGCTAATTACATCCTCAGAAACCTCACTGCTTCCAGATGAATTTTTAATGGAAAAATAATGCTTTTTTCCAGTTATTTAACATAGAAAGGAAAAGCTCTGGAGATCCTACACCATCCCCCAATATCTACAATGTCTGGGCAACTCAAGACTGTGTGGAGAGGCAAACTAAAGCCTTTCCCAGACAGGTCCTGACCTTGGGAGTCAGGACCAGAAATTAATTCAGTCTCACACAGCCTTAGAAAATGTTCTTTGAAGCAGAGCCAGTGAGATGGGAATTCACAGGGGGTCAAGTAGTCATGACACTCCTGGGAGGTGACTTGCTACTGGGGTCCCAGTTGGAGGCCAAAGTAGAGTTTTCTGTTTAACCCAAGGATACGCCTGGATTCCCCAGGGCTCAAAGGGATTAGATGAAGCCTTAACTAGCATGGAACTGCAGGGAGGCAGATGGTACCACAAACCACAAGCATCCAGTACCCCCAAATACCTCCTCCACCATCCAGGGGGTCCCCCAGGATAAGCTTCATCTCCATACCATCTCCATTCCTGGCATGGAGACAGGCATTTAGCATCACGGCACACAACTTCTACCTCCCTTCAGACTGCCCTCGTGGTGCAACGTCCTTCTCTGGGCCATCTCTTTGCTCAGAGGACATGATACCATAGTCAGGGGCTCAGTGTTGCAATTCAGCTCCTTCCCAAGCCCTCTGAGCGGGGTCCAAGGCTCCAAGCCTGCAGCCAGAGGAGGTCACTCCTCAAGAGCCACAACAAACTTCACTCACTCCTGGAGATAAAATAGAAAAGGTTGGAAGAGAAATTCTGAAACTCCAGCTTCAAGATGAAAAGGGATTGCCCCACACCATCTTAAAACAGTTGGACCCATCACCACCAGGTTCTGCCTGGGATGCTGCACCTCAGACCCAAATGATGTGCAAACAAGACCTGACTTTGTTTTAAAACTCCTTTTATCTAATGTCTCCTGTTTCTCGCCTCATGAGGAAGAGTAATCATTCCCTGCTCACCCTTTCCAGCTGCTCAGGTTCTTTTCCAGACCTCTGTCACCAACCACATTCATCATTCCTTCCCTATGCTGATGAGAGATGGGTTATTTAGTCTCTCTTCATACACAACCCACTCTGCTCCCTGATCTCCCCCAACATCCCTCTAAACTTTAACCCACAGAGTTCTGATCCTCAACAGAGCTGCTAGGAGCCACCTTGAAGCATCTCATATCCACCCAGGAGCACCTTCAGGCAGCATTGAGGACCATGACCTGGAAGCCTGGTGTTCCTAAACCCAAGGGCCTTGAATCACCAGGCAACTCTTGACTACTCACCCTAGCCATAGCTCAGCTGTTGTGCTCTCCTGTCTTCTGGTCCCTAGAGACAGTGAAACATTAGGCTGGAGGGGGAAGAAGGAATTTTTAAGTGATTTCCAAGGAGCACTTTGCTGGGGCAAAGATGGACTCCCAAAATGACCAAGGAAAAGAGGTGAGTTCTTCTGTGACAGAGACCTTGGTAAACAAGATGCTCTTACAAGGAATCAAAGGCAGGGACATTCTGTGAGGCAGGAAAAGGTGTTGGGGTGGAGTAGCCCCTTTGGGCATCAAATCCACCATCATCCAAGCAGCTGTTTAACTTCCCTGACAGCATCTTCCAGCAACCCATTCATCTTTTATGGATAGAGGCTGCAAACTCACCCTGCCTGTCCCCAGTTTTGTTCTTAAAAACTGTTCCATCAAAGAGATCTATGGAAGGCTCAGCTCCCTGCTGACAAGCTATCTGTTTAAAGTTTGCACGCCTGGGAACCTTCACAGAGCCTTATTAATGGGAAGCCACTGAAGGGAGCAAGCCCATAGGCAGCCACTACACAAACATATCTCCATTATCACCTAATGCTCTCCAGCTTGGTCAAACAGCCTGTTAGTGCTCCTCACGCCACCATCTCCCTGCTTCCGTGCCTGGGACTCACTTGTCCCCACCACCACGTTGACATAAGTCCAAGGGAGAGGAACAAGAGAGCACATGAAGGTCTACCTCGCTAAGAGGATGAGGCTTGATGCACAATCAGCCCCAGTGCTCTGGTTGTGACAGAGAGGTCATTGCAGTGGGTGGCTCTCGTTGAGGAGTTGAGTCCACATGGACCACAGTGCTTTGGTCTTTGGGAGTGGCAGAGTCACATCTGGTGGTCAAAGGAGGAGACAAGTCTTTGTCTTCTCCAACACGTGCTGACAACTTGGACTATTTTAGTCCTCTCTGCAAAGATCCCAAAAAACAAGTGGGGGACGCAAATGGATGCTCTGGGTGGAAAAAGAGGGGTTGGGGCAAAAAGGGCCTAGGGGCAGGTAGAGCCTGAGCCTCCCCCCACCCCAGGAGGTTGCTGCAGGGCATCCCATGGCCAAGGCCCGATGGGAAAGCCCAGGCATGATGCTGCCATTTCATGGCAGGAACAACAACCCACGTCTGTGTCTCACCTCAGGGCTGCCTGCTGAGCCAGTTAGAAGGACACACCATCACCTGGCAGCTCCATAGACCTAGAGAGGGTCCTTCTACCCTCCCCAAGCACTTGCCTCCTGGGGAAAGCCTCTCTCTCCAACACCAGCTCCACTCAAGCTGGGAAAATAGAACAATAAAAGTGTCCTTCCCAACCCACACCGGCCCAGAGACCGAGTGGTTTCATTCACGTGTGCGTGTCCTGGGTGATGTTTTACTCCCGGCGCGCTGAGAAGCAGAGTGTGACCTTGGCTCCTCAAAATCAAAGATTTATCAGCAAATGCCTGCAAATCTCATCAAACCAGGCACGGAGAGGAGATGAACAGACAATGAGGGCATCACTCTTTCCTTCTCCCAACATGTGTGTAAACAAAGGCAGCGTTTCCAGCCAGGCGATGACGTGTCAAACACGGCCGATCCAAAGCTATTGCTTGTGCTTTTTATTCTGGCTGGAGATTTCCAACCTTGGGGTTTTCTGCGTGGAAGAAGAGACCTGCTCTTCTGATAAATACCTCTGGCCCTGCAGCTCGAGTTTAACTTGATGAGAGGACAAACCAATAAAAGTCTTGAAATGAGAGACTAGGAAATCCCAACCCCGGCGTGCCCACCTCTGAGCAACTGGCAGATGTTTCTGAGCAACAACTTCTGCCCTTATGAAGATAAGGGCATCCTCACACTGCTGCCAGCACTGAGCAATGTCCATCTCTGGAGATGGCCACACACCTCTCCCAGCAGCAAGAGAGCCGTATCTATAGGCAGGCAAGAGCTCTGCTGGCGGCAGACGATGCCCGAGGTGCTCCTTAAACCCATTTCTAAGTCTGCACAGCTGCCATGTAAATGGCCAGCAGTGCCAAGCCACGTTCTTTCCCCATGGCCAGGTGGAAGAGGCCATCAGCATGAGGAAAAAGGCATTTCCTCAAGCACCCACAAATCCACCCAACGCGGCAGCCCCGCGTATCGATGACCTGGCGCAGCCAACCGAAGCAGCTGCTGGGAATTCCCACCAAGACTTTACAGGCACCGCTTCTGTGGCACGTGGATTCATGCAGTGACACAGAGGGCAGCATTTTTTGGTATCACTCCATTTGTTCAAGGTATTACTTTCTTTTATAGGTTCAATAAATATTTTTAAAAAGCCCTTTTATTGAGCCATTGCCTAACGAAGAACGCCACCAATTAGCTTCTTGAAAGGAGTGAAGGTAACATTAACAGCTTATATCCATGCAATAAAAAGCAAAACCAATGCCATTAACTCCTCAAGGCTCACAGGTCCTTGCCTGTGTGGAAACACCTTGGGATAAAAAGAAGAGATGTACCGTAAACACGATACCATGAATCACAGTGCTGAGCACCAGGACCTTCAGCAGAGCTCAAGCTTGGAGTCCAGCAGGAAATATATAAGCTCAGCTCAATGTTTACTGGGAGGGAAGTTCCCCAGCTGTTGGGAAAAGTCCTCCTTGGTTTAGGCTCTATGGACAGCTTGGGATGTTGCGTTGGGGGACCAGCGGTGGATGTTCACCCAGAGGTGACCAGACAGAGAGACAGAAAGCCAGATGTTCTAAGGAAGAGATGCCAAACCAGGCCAGACATAGCAGGAACAGCACAAAAGCCAGCACAAGAGAGTGGAAAAGGGGATTCAGAGACCCAGACAGCCTCCCAAGTTCATTGCCTCACCTTGCAGCATCGCTGACAGACAGCCCATCTGGATCAGGGCTGGAAGAAGATGCTCCTGTCCAGAAAAGCAGCGTGGGACTGGGGATAGACAAGAACAACTGCCCTCAGCTTGGCTTATGAGCTCAAAAGTAGCCACCCATCACAATTAAATCATTGGCAGGTTATTCTCCAGTGCTGTCAGCCCAGCACAAGCTCCTCATTTGGAGGCTTCAGGCATTGGAAATAAGGTTTATTCAGGGTGAGCTGGAAAATTACAGGGGGCAAGGAGACAAATCACACTGAGATCACCTATCCTGTTTGCTTGGAGTGAATTACACTGGTTTAAATTCAGACATGAGGTTATACCCAGGACATATTTCCTAGATAAATAAGCCACTAGCCTTTTCTACTTGTAACCAGGCAACATGCAGACATGTGGGTGTAGGATGCCGATGAATGTTTATATTGGGTATTATAACCTTTATTTACTGTTGGACCGGCACTATTCTCTCATTCTGAAGAAAAAAGGAAGGTTTATTGCCAAGCTGAGTGGATATGGGCTCCTGCCTCATAGCCAACACGGAGAAACAAAAAGAAAACCAAAAGAAGAGGGATTAGAGCTCAATCCTCCCTAAGCATCAGATCAAGGGGTCCCTGCCACAGCTCCTGGGCGCAGGGAGCAGCTCTTAAATATTTAACAGGCTAAAACCAGCAGCATGTGAGATAGAAAAATAAAATAAAATTAAAAAAAAAAACCCAAACCAAACAAACATCAAACCCCAAACCTCCTGGAACAGCCCGAGTTTCAGCCTGTAGAGACACGGAGCCATTAAACTTTCATGTCCACCCCTCACCTCCTCGCTGCCTGGCTCTGATCTGATTTAGCAAACACACGGTCCCAAGGACCAGGACCTGCTCTAAGCAAGGTAAGAAAGATTTAAAAGTAAATAAATAAATAGAAAAAAAGCATCAGCACCTGGACAAAGGATGCTGAAACACAAGATCCTAAGAAAAAGGTGGTTTCTTGGTTTGGTTTTTTTTTCACTACAGCATTCTTCCCATGCTAGGAGATCTCCCATCTACCAGCCCTGTGAGACTGCCAGGGATAAAAGGGGACATCCAAGGGGCTATTAGGACAGTAACCACTATGGGCATCTATATACATTTTAAAAATAAGTAAGTACAATATATATTAGAGATGCATAAATTCAGGTATTACATAAATACAATATTTTAGTAAAGTTTTTCTCACAAGGTCTCATGGGAATGATTAAAAATAAGTTTCTTGGTAATTTAGTCATTTCAATACTACAAAAGACATCAAGGAAAATAAAAATAACCCTCCAGAAAAGTTCAAATTAAAGCCCTGTGTTTGCCCCCCCACCACTTCTGTCCCCAAATCCCCCTTTTGCCCAGGTTTTCAACACAGGGCAGGAGATTTGGGCTTTCCTTGTGGTGGGGCACAACCAGATGTGCTCCCCCCCCCCCCAAATAATGTTTTCTGACTGTCCACCCTGTTCTGCAGCCCATCACTGCCCAGGAGCTCCAGCCACGGGTGCTGTGCCACCACTGGCAAAGCAAAACCAAGGTCATGTAAGCCCTTCACACAGTGGGGGATCTCCTGTCCCCAGCACCCATGGGTATCCCACCCCACAACAGAGAGCCTTCGAGGTGCAGGGTGGTGCTCAAGGGGCACCAAGAGGGGGATGCACCTTGGATGCAGACCTCCAGACTGCTGAAGTCCATCTGCACGCTCTCCCACCACTGGTGCTGTCCCCTCCTTGAACACCACCAGTTTAAAAAAAGCCTCTTTTGTGATTTCTTCCTCCACTCCAGGAAAGAAAAAACCAACCCAACACCACATTTCCCAAACAAGTAGCTCCAAGCAAAACATGGCTCAAAGCAACTGACAAAATGAGTATCCAGGTATGGCTACAGCTCTGTGGTAGGAAAGAGGCCTCCAGCCCTTGGTGTGATCTGATCTCCATGTCCCATCATCCAGAAGATCATCTCCATGTCCCATCACCCATCTCCCCCATGAGAACCCCTGGCATGGTCAACCCCCAAACTTGATGGTGGGTACCAACACATTTATCTCCACAGCATCTCTGTTAAACCCTGGTCTGGCCAAGCTGTGACCCATAAGGAGACACTCTGGTATTACCATGGTCAGAAAGCAGCACCTCTGCTGCTCCCCCTGACCCAGCTGAGCCACCAAACAGACACATCTATCCATCTTTTAAATGCCTCCAGGGTTTTAAGTCCTCAGACTGCCCAACTGGTGGTGAAAGTGGATACCAACTCACTTGCTGTTCTCCTTCCATGCCAGCACAGCTGCTCCAGGCTCTGGTGACACCACACCACGATGACCACAGATTCCACACACTGTTGGAAGCTGCTGTCACCCACATGCTGCCCTCATCTCTCACTTGATTTCTTCGTGCACCATAGCAAGGAAACCCTCCTGAAGCAAAAACACCCCCAAGAGGCAGGAGATGGACACTGATGGCACCAGCAATGACACCAGGGAGGTTGGATGTATCAGATGGATACAGCCATGGGATGGCCTCTCAGGATCACCCCCTTGAAAGAGAAGATCCTCATGAGCACCAACTGAGCATCCTTGTGTTGCTGATGGTAAAAACCTGCCAGCCCAGCTACCCAATGGAGACATTTGGAGGAGAGGTAGGGACAAGCCCATGCTCAGAGGTTCTCCTGGAGCCCTCCAGGCAGGCTGGGGACAGTGAGGGTGGAGATTATGTACCTGGTGCCTCTGCAGCAGCTTTTGTACCGCCCTGACTTGAAGTCTTGGTGCAATTTTTCACCTGCTGTTTACCCACATTAAATACACTTGGCCTCCTTCTGCAGAGACCTTTCTGGGCCACTTCCCAGCCTTCTGTCTCTGTTTATCTTGCACCTTTGATAGGGAAGAAAAAAAAAAAACCAAAACAGAACAAACCACCAAAAAAAAATCCCCTACAAACCAACCTCCAGGCAGACAATCTGCTCTCTTCACTGCACATCACATCTTCCTTCTTGCTGACCTGTTCTTGTCTCTGGGGGGCTTATCCACCTCCCCCCCCCCAACCCCTCCTTCTCCCTTAAGTTGCTCTAATAAAATCTAGTCTTTAGGAGCCAGCAGGGTGGGCTGGATGTGTTTTGCTGCAGCCCTGAAAGCCAATCTACCTGTGCTCAGTCCACTCACACAGACCACTCCACCTCTGCAGCATCCCCAGCCCAATTAATAGCGAGCTAAAAACTGCCTCGTGTGCATGTTTGGGAAAAAATAACTAGGTGGTTTTTTATATATGCATGAAAGGCTTGTTCTCAGCCAGGGATGCAAATCAGGGTGGTGATGCAGGGAGGGAAACTGCTTTTTTTTCTCTGACCATTATTTTTTCCCCCATCTCCCTGTTGTTTCTGACAGTCTGAAGATCAAACTTCTTCCAGGTTTTCTTTCCAAATTCCATGATTATTTTTGTTTTGAATGCTGAATTGGGCTTTCCACAAGAAGTTGATGTTTCTTTTCAAAGTGTTCAAGAAAGGTGGGGAAAACACCAAAAAAAAACCAACACAACCTTTTTTCCCCTTTTTTTATAGAAAAGGAAAGGCCAAAACAAGGGACCTTGATGGTCACAAATCACTCCACTCCTGGGTGCTTCCATCACAGGGATGCAGCTCATCAGACAGCTGCAAGGGTACCCCAAGGACCCCAAAACTCCTGGGAGGGGATCAGGAGGGCAGACCCCAACCTACACTGGAGCATCACAAGCCTTTCCTTCAAAGATTTTTTCTCCCATAGTTCTGCAGAGACATGCAAAAAACAGAGTTGGGTCCTGTCAAAGGCTGGTTGGGAAAGAATGGAACAACATGCCAGGCAGAGAGGGTCTCACAGGGGACCTGCTTGCCAAGGGGGGGTCCCATTTTGGAGCTGGTGGTCATGAATAACCCCCAAAACAAGAGGAACTGATTCATTCAGTCATTAAATGTAAGACTCCAAAAGCACAAATAGCATCACCCAGGCCACCAGCTAAAGGGGACAGGGAGGATTTCCACACCCAGCTTGTCCCTTGGGGACACAAAGGGACACAGGGGGACCCAGGGAGGTGGGCAGCTCCATCCCCAGGGGATTACTCAGAGATAACTCACAGCATCACCCCAGGACAACACAGCAGCTCATGGAGAAACCTCCACCTCATGACTTTCCAACACCACCTCCTACTGCCCAGCACCCCCTCACCTCTTTTTACCTAATTAAAGTAATTAAGCTCAGCTTCAAGCAATTGCCTCTGTGGTGCTGTGAGGGACCCTGAGCAACAACAACAGGCTCAGGTGATGAAACACAATGCTCAGAGCTAAATTTCCATCTGTAGGGTTCAGAGTGAACAAATTGTTGCTGTCACCAAACAAAATAAAATATAAAATTAAATAAAATTAAAATAATTTCCAGAAAAGCAGTGCCTTGTTCCAAAACCAAGGATGAGTCTCAGCGTGATGCCCCTGGAAGGAATTTTGTGTCCTCTAGGAAACTCCAAAGGAGAATTTCATTTTGACAGGTGACACTGTTCAGCTGGGGTAGCGTTTCAAGTACTGGAATGCAATGTATAATGTGAGAGAGGAGAAAACTCTGGATGAAATTTAAGTGATAACATTTTGATTATCAAAATGAAATGAGATTGAAGAGATCCATTATGACACTTTTACCATAATGAGATGAGGTTTTTCTTTTTTTTTCTTTTCCTTTTTCTTTTATTAATATGCTTCTAGGAATTTTTCCAGTTCAATAAAACTGCATGTTCTGCAAGAAAACTACAGCAGTGACATCTCAAAAGTTCCCCTTGGGGACACTCCCTGAATACCGCAGGGGGTTGGGGATGATTTTCTTCCCCGCGGGGAGATTCGGCGCAGTCAGCCTGGCATATCCCTGGCACAGCTCATCCCAGGGCCACCCATCCCCTTCCCAGCTCCTCAGCTGGGCTGGGCACACTGGAGGAAGAAAAGCCAGAGGGGGGGATTGAGATCCCAAAAGCCCTCCCAGAAAAGGGGATTTTTTTTCTAAAAGAGACGGGCAATTTTCTGGGTGCAAATGGGAGGAGGGGAGATGCCCAGCTCTTTATCCATCTGTCTCCCCAGCTTCATCAGGTCTGTTGTGGCAGTGGGAACCCTTTCCAAGGGGCAAACAGAGACAAAAAACCATCCAAAGGCATCTGGCCAGTATAGACCTGGCACCAGCTCACCAAGATGCCCCCAAAACTGGTAACGTTCCTCCGCTTGCCAAGCGATCCCCACGGCTCAAGTGTGCCACACTTTAGCCAAGCTCTGAGGGGACAAGGGGAGGAGGAAAGGGAGAGAAATCCCTGATACATTTATTAAAGATCATTTTGGTCACAGCAGAAAATTGCTGGCAGCTCCAACCCCGGCGTCTGAACAGCTGCCATGTGGCCTCCAACCCTTCCCTGCTGGAATCCAGCCTGGAAACGACCTGGCCCCAGTACCAGAGTCCTACACAAAGGATGGGAGGGGATTTGTTCCTTGAAATCCAACCCAGACAACATCCTGCCTGATTCTGCATGGTGACATTTGATGCACTCAGGGTGTCCCTGGAGAGGATGCAGAACCCCACAGGGACCCCCTGACCAGGAGCATCAGGGGTGTTCTGGCAGGGTGAGGCTCTCAGCTAGAGCCTGAGTGCTGCCTGAACACTCTTTCTTTTGATGCAAACAGCCAAACCAGAGCTGTTGGTCCCCCAACTGTGCCCAGGCAAAGAGAAGGACTGGAGTACATCTGCCTGCAACAAGCCCCTGGTCCCCACGGTGGCACAGTGGCTCTCCATGGGCATCAGGTGCCACCTCGAAGCCAGCTCAGCTGAGGTTTTTCTTTGCAGCATCTCCCTGCTGCAGCATCCCCAGCACCCACCAACACCATGAGCAGCAGAGGCAATGTGGCAACACACCAGCACCCAGCTGGAGCTGCTGGCCCTGCCCCTTGGCCACCAAACTCCCCCTTGGCTCCATCAGCCACGTGTGGTCCTTGGAAGGGGACACCTCATAGACCCACCCCTTGCTCTGGCATCCCGCTCCTGCCCAGGACACCCAACCAAGCAGAGGACACATGGCCCAGTGCACAAGCAGGGGGGATGCCCCAAGCCCACAGCTCTGGTGCCACCAAAGCAAGAGTCATGCAGATGAACAGCAAACCATCACCTCCCAGTGGGAAATCTTCATCTTTCATCGGACCAATGCCCAGGGATGACTTTCAAAGGCAAAACAAGTCTATGCCAGAGATGTTGAGATCCCTTGAGACAACAGTCTCCCTCCCTCCTCCCACCTCCCTCTCTCACCTCCACCTCGCTAAAATCAGATTTAAAAGTCGCGTCGTGCCAGCCTGCTATCCCAAGGGTGGGGGGAGGAGGAACAATTCCCTCTCCTTTGCATGCTTCAAAGGTGCTCGTGATCTGAGAGTGTCTCCCTCTGGTTCCCTTCCTCTGCAGCTTGTTTCCTCCTCTGGCAGCCTCTGTATTTCCAGCTCCTCTCGCTCTCTCCCTCGCCCACGTAGCTGGAAGAGAGCTACGCGTGGATGGCAGCTCGGCTCGGCTTCCAGAGGCGACAGGTTAGCAACCCCTAAGGACTTCTCTTTCTTATTTTCTCCAATCTTTCTCTCTTTTCTTAGATCTTTCTCCCCTCCTGTTAGCTTGTTTCAGCTCCAACCTGCTGGATGCATCCCCAGCTAATGCTTGGAGAAGATGAATCCCTGTCAGGTTATGCATAGATGGTGGATCCCTTATGATTTCTCATGGGAGAATGTGGAAACTTCAGCCTCCACTCACTTGAGCAAGGAGACCACATCCCATTCCTCAAGGTCTGGAGAAGCCCCAACGCTGAGCTGGCATATTGCCACACACCCATGTCAAGAAGATGCACTAGAGCTGAAGATGAAGCTGCAGGTCTCACCAGAATCCTTCCTACAACATCACTGATCAGCTTCAGATCCACGTTGCAGACATGATCCAATAAAGAGATAAACTTGGGTGTCCCAAACCCAGAAGGCAATTTGGAGTGAGGGGAAATTTGGGGTGAAGACAACTGATTACTACTCAGACCACCTTCATGCCCTGGAGCCCACACACCAGGAAACTTCACTTCTATGTTTGTGGTCCTTTTTTAAGTCCAAATCAGATGGAAACAGCGAAAAAACCCACTGGTCCACAATATGACAAAGCTGCTCCTCTTGCTTCTGCTGGAAAGGGGATAACAGGGAGGTCCAGTGGAGGACCCCAAACAGCCCCAGCATGGCTTCTCAACCACAGGCTGCTCCTTGCAGGCACAGATTCCTGGCAGAGGAGATGAAATACCTGAGAAAAGACACATTTCAGCATCCACAAGGCTATTGGTGAGCTTGCAGAGAAACGAAATCCTTTCTGGGCAGCACCTGTCCCATCACGTTGGAGAAGGCTGGCGGGAGAAGACACCACCCAAAACCAGTGGGATCAGAGCAAACTTGGTTCCCTGGCTTGTCCTGGAATTGTTGTGTCAGGACCCAACAGTTGGCCCCACCTCCATCTTTCATCCCTCTAGACCGTGTCAACCCACAGACTAGGTTAAACCTGGTGTATTAACTGAAAAGGGCAGGAATCAAAAAGCCAAATAAATCATGGATGCAGATTGATTTATAAGGTTTAAATAAAGCCTTTCAAATGGAGACATTATCCACTGGAAACCCTTAATGAAAAGTTAGCAGTGTTCCCAGAAGCAGAAATATTCTCAGCATGGAGGCAGGACATCTATTAAAGCCAGTGAAATTAGACGAATGGGGCTCAAAGCTGGTGATTTTTAATACACCAGTTGGACACTGAGAATTTAAGCTAATGCCATTTGGAATTAGTTCTGCTCCCAAGGTATTTCAAAGAGTAATTTAGCAGATATTTGAGGGATTAGGAAGCACTGAAGTTACAACAGATGATATTTTAATTTGGACTGTGGAACCTCAAGGAAACGCCACAAAAGACAGAGTCAACTTCTGCCAGCAAGCGAGAAGAAGAATGTCCTATCTACATTTCTAAGAGGTTCAAATGCCACTGGTATAATAGGCCTCAGGTGAATCATGTTAACTGTGGTGTTCTCCAGAATAAATGCCAACTGGCTGATGAAACCACCTTCAAAACAATTTTGATGCTGAGGACAACGTGCCCTGAAGTCAGCAAGTCGGACACTGAAGGCTTCTGGAAGGGTCTCCTAGTTTGGTGCCCATGTAGGGTTTGGAGATTCAGCTGCTGGAAATGCTCTGCCAAGGATGCTTCAGGCTCTCCTTCAGAGATCTCCTCAACCCTGATGGCCACATTGAGCTGTGATGCGATTTCTAAATCCAAATGGGTGTCTTAGAGGAATTAAGATTAAAAAAGAAAGAGAAAGAAATGAAAACACCCAATAGGAAGATGCTGCAGTGAAACCTGTGCCCATGGTGTGGTCTTCTGGCAGCCTCCAAAACATGAATGTGCTGAATGTCACTGGAGGTTCTCACCTGCTTTGAAAGGACTCTGTGCCATTAAAAGAAAAATTTTACAAAGGTCAAAACTTTATAATATAAACCATTCTCCCTCCATGGGGCCACCAAGCCTAGTCACCTGCCCAAGGACTCAGGGCTGGTCTCCAACCTGCCCAACCAGAGGGATGGCCAGGACGGGGAGGAAGGTACAGGCCCTGCAGAAAGACTGAGAAATGCCCACTGAGCAGTGTCACCAAGAGCTGATGGCTTTGTTCTGCTGCCTACAAAAAAAGTAAACAAACCAAAACAAAAAAACCCCAAGAAGAAAAAAAAAAAAAAGGGGTTGAAAAAAAAATAAGTATTTACCCTGTTTATAATATTGCTCTGGATCAACATATTAATTATTGATACAACTAGAGACGAAAGCAGTCTCCAAACACCTCCCATTGCATCAAACTCATGTGTGACGTTTCCATCCATCAAAGTCCCTAGAAAGGAACAGCTCAAGAGCTGGAGGAGAAAGCAAGGGGAGAGGGAAGACCACTGTGCCAGGAGAGAGGTCCCAATGTCCAAATCAACTCCAGGAGAAGAGCAAGGAGTCAGACCTCCGAGACTCAACGCTGGACACGCTTTGAGCGAGGGGCAAAACGAACCCCCCTCCGTGGGCACATGCAAATTAATGTTGGGTGGGGGGTGTGTGTGAAGGTGACAATACAAACACGAGCTCCTGCCAGCTGCAATGCATTTGCTCCAAATTTAGGCAGAGCACTGCTCGAGGAGAGGCTGGCGGCCGGTTAATAATTCATGCTGAGAACCCGAGACGAGTGCCTTGATGTGAGTTTGCAGCTTCCCTTCCAGAGCCAGCTGGTGCCACCCTGGCCACTGCATCACCTCCTTCAAGAGCTGGAAAAAGAAGGAACCCACAAGCACACCAGCAAGTGGAAAAAGCTCTTTTTTTTTTTTTAATCTCCGGTCTTGTCCCGCTCCCAGAGTCACTTGGACAAGGCAGAGAAGTAAGAAATAATACTCTTGTTAGGAACTCCAGGGAAGGACCAAGGGGACAGCTCTGCAGTGTAATTACCCATGCTGGATTGCAGCCAGGATGCAGCCAGATATCAGGTCTGGGCCTGGCTGTGCAGCTTCATTATGGCTGAGGTGCAGTTGTGGAATTTACCTGATCCCTTCCCTTCCCCGAATCTGAGCAGTGGGGTGACCCCGGGGTGATGCCCACATCACAGGAGCTGTCTGCTTACCCTCAGATGGCACAGGGCTGCCTTTCCCTCCTGCCCTAGCATCCCAGGTGTGACAGAGCCCAAACATCTGCAGGGATGAGGCTCATCCCAGCCTGGCTTTGCGATGGCAGTGGCACCCCATCATGGCCTTGCGAGGGGCACAGCAACACCTCATTTCCCTGTTAAGCTGTTAGCAAAGCAGACAAGATGTGTTGTCAGCAGTACATCTGGAGAACTGAGCAGCTATGGGTGCTCTTGCACCCAAGAAAACTCAAAGAACTCTTGCCTCCATGAAAGACACATCTTCCCACCCCTCCAAAAAAGCCTGAGAAGACCTGAACTCACAGAGACCTCCAGGTCCCTCCAGGAACCTCACGTGATGGCCGTGATCGCGGGTCCTTGGGTACAGACTATTTTTGTCTGCTGTTACTGAGGGTGGCTGCTGGACATCTCCAGGGACAGAGGAAGGGTTTAATCAGCCTCGTTCCACCAGAAAACCCAGGTCTCATGCTAATTCTTGGGGGACTCTCTACCTTCAGGGGTTTGCACAGTCACTGAATCTTTAATAGCTTGTCCTCATGCAACCCAACTTTTTTTAACTCGAGTCTGGAAGTTTCCTCTCCTGCTCATCAGAAAATCAAATTTCTTAATAGCAAAGTGAAATAACCTGAGAAGTAATGGAAAAAAGGGAAGAATTAATTTTTCCCAGGGACCTTGATCTCTTTTATCATCTCCTTGTCTTCAGAGGGATGGTTTTCTTTCAATCTAATTATCTAGCGGATACGTGTTGCCCACTCTCTTACACATCCCGGCTTTCAACAAAACAAAACAACAAAAAAAAGAAGATAAATCCCTTGTTATTGTTTTGTTTTGGAGTTTTAGGTGGTTGGGTTTTTTTTTGACAGGAAATTCATGCTAACAACTCACATTTGGGAAGTAATTTCAGCAAGTTTGCCTTGTTTTCCTGAGATGTGTCCCATGGGAGCTCTGCAATGGAAGAAATGGCCACGAGGAAGAGAGAGCTGTTGCTAAGAAGAAGAAAAGGGACAAACACACTCGCCCAACACGCTTCCTGAAAGACTAGACCCTGGTGTTCCAAAAACTGTAATCCACATGAGGATGGTGGCCACTTTTGGGAAGGGTTTTCAGCAAGCAGGGTCCATCCAAACTCCTTGGGCACTTGGCCATGAAGGAGCCTCCATGGTCCCCAGACCCTGGAGGGAGCAAGAGTGCAAGAGAAAGACCCTACAGCAAGATGTGATGGGAGAAAGTCAGGAAGTATCTGCCATTGAGACGAGATGGAGACAGCAACGCAGGAGATGAGGGTGTGCATGAGAAGATATAGGGCAAGCCAAGAAGATGGTCCTGCTGGAGAAGGTGTCCTGGCTCTGCCTGGGGGTTTAGAGGCAGGAGCACCTGGTGATGCATGTAATTGCAGAGCTCTGTATTTCCCTCTCCAGAAGGAGCTGGATGCCACTGTCTCCTCAGGCCTGACAGTGTCAGGGTCACGCACGTAAACTCGGGGTGTATTCAGCCATCTGAGGCAGCACCAACATTAAGGCAGCTGGGGATTTTGGGAAGAAAAACACCAAGACAGTGAAAATACAGGAATAAGGGCAGATGTCCAGGCACAAACACTCCTCAGAGCCTGACTCCCTTGACGTTGAAACCACTCCCCTTTGGCCTCCCAGCACGGCATGTGTAGGAGCATCCATACCATGAGAGCACCAAGGTACCTCCTGGAGGCTTCGTTTGCACTCACCAAGCACCAATCCAGTAAAGGGATGGGAAAGAGTCCTGAATTGTCTTCCTGCCACCCAAAAGGCTGAAATAACTCCTATGAGTGTCAGTGATCTGCCACACAACCGGCACCCTGCTGGCAACCCACCCAAAAGGTGGCCCATCACCAACCTTATTACAGCAGAAAGGGGTGTCTTCTCTTGACCTCTGCTTCTTACTAATTTAATGTGATAACCAGACATAAGTGTATTAAAGCAAACGTGTTGGTGCCCTTTGACAATACCTTCTGGAGATGTGCTTCTTGTTGGGGTCACTCCATCTCTCTCCTGGGTGTAAGGAGCAAAGTGGATTTCTTGGAGAGACGGGTTTAGGCTGCATCACCTGCAAAGGTAGAAAGGGCACGGAGAGTCTGTGTCCAAAGAAATTTCTGGGGGCTTGGAAGGGATTTATTCACCCTCCCCAGGAGGATGGAGCACTGAGCTGGGCTAGCAGACAACATCCTGCTCTGATCTGACCATGGCAGCATCAAGAGGGTTAAACATAAGCAGGACAGCGTGTAGGAGACCTCAGCACAAACCTGAGATTCGCTGGGGTGATATGGCCTGAAAGCCACTCAACCTGCTGTTTGCAACCCCAGGGAGAGCTTGGGGGGAGGGCTTAGCCCTTCCCCAAGACCACGAAGACCCTGGTGACGTCTCCCCAAGGCTTTGCTCACCACCTCGTCACCAATATTCCTCCACCACAGCCTTTCACAGGGAGGTCCCCCAGGTCCTCATCATGTCCCCAGATGCATAGCATATGTACTTTATATTTATTTAATCTATATATTCCTTATAATAGCCTGTTCAAGAGGTGGTCAACATTAGGACAAAGTTGCAGTGTGCAACAGGTAAGAGTGAGAAAGGGAGATGGTCCAAAAGCCAGCATTTTTTTTCAGGGATGATGAATAGAAAGGGAGAGATTTTATAGTTAGATTGATGGTGATATGTAAGGGGAAGAGAGATAACGTGGAAAGGAATGGGCATGGATATATATTGAAAGATATTCCAGATAAATGGGAGACAGATAGATGAATAGATATAAACAGATTAGATAAACGGGCTGTGAGAAGGGAAAAGGAAAAAAAAAAACCCACAAACCACCTCACTGAATATATAGAGAGAGCTTTATTTTCCAAATAAATCCTGATTTTCCATTTCAGCCTCTGCTTTGCACACATAAAACACACCTCCTTTGATGGAAGGGTGAGAGAAACAATAAAAAACTTCCCCCTCTGTTTTCCAGCCTCTGGTAATCACACTGCCAAGGCAGCCTTAACTCCTGATCCACTGGGGCCTCAGAGCATGGCCATAACCTCAAAGGCACCCCCCCCAAAAACAAAACCAGAGGCAAACTGGGTAGTCTTACCCCCTGTATACACCCCGCTGCTCCCAGACATGCAGAGGAGGGGTTCCCTCCATCCTCCATTCTACTTGGCTTGAGGAACTCCATGCACATGTCCCTACCCAATGTCATCTCCGCTGAAGACCCCCAGCACCACTGATGATGGGCTTCCCATCCACTGCTAGTTTATTTCTAGGTCATGGGAAAGAGTGGGAGGAAAAAAAGGTGTAAAAGGTGGAAACTTGTAATAACTTACCTCATTTTCTCATCAGTGTGTTCCGTCCTTCATGTTCACAGCTTCCAAAAACTAGAGATGGGGCTTGGCAGACCCGTGAGATGCCTTCAGCCTTTGCTGGCACCATTTCTGTGCTTGCCAGGAGGAGAAATCTCACAGGAGCCCCCACAACTGCTCAAGTTGCTGCTCAGTCCTGCACAAAACCAGGGGTAAGAGCTTGCTGTGCACAGAGTTGGACACAGCCCATACTCCCTCCCAGCCCAGCAGACCTCCAGATGATGGGGAGGGTGAAGAAACGCTGTAGCTACATCACAGACCTGCTCCATGCATGTGCAAGTGGCAACATTATCCATCCACTTTCTTGCTTAAGCAGATGGAGAGAGATAAAACTTGGCATGAAGTGGATGGATAGAGTGAGGGGTTGGGGGTCTTGTGTCCTGCGAGAGCCATTGTCCTTCCATGAGCTCTGTTTGTATCATATGAGGATGCTCATTGTCACAGAACATCACCAGGCTCAAGGGTCTGCAAAGAAAGAGTTACTGAGAGATATCCTGCAACCAAATCTACCGTGAGTGATGGGTAGACAGTCTGGGGAGGGTTCAGATGGGTGCTCCAGGGCTTCCGACTCGAGACTTGATGATGGGGAGATCTCTGAAAGCACTCACTTACCTTGGGGGCTTTGCTGGTGTTTCCAGCACAGCTTCTGAAAGAGACCCCAGGGCTAAACTATCACAGTGAAAAATTACACCCTGCTTCCCTCCACCACCCCCCACCCCCAAAATACCTGTGAGGGATTTGGTCTAAACATATCTTCTCCATCACAGCTGGTATTTCAAGTAGTTTATTAATACAGCAGAACGTGGTAGAGGTGGGTGGTGGGGAAGAAACAGGTTGGAGCATCATGGCCAGGTGTGTCCTGTCTCCAGCATCCCCGTGGGACCCCTCTCTATGGGGGTGGAGGGGGCATCAGCGTGGGAAGCTCGTGGGAAAGAGCAGGTGCGGGGGTTTCCGGAGCGCACAAGGAACTGTCAGTGCAGAGCTGGAGGTATATTTAGGTACTCAGAGGTGGGTGGGAAGAGGGGTGTGTGGAGGAGGTGGCTGTGTGTGAGTCATGGCCATGATGGTATGTGAGGTGCTGGGGGTGTCCCCAAGGATGGGCAGTGAAGAGCAAGGGGAGGCAGATGTTTCCTGGTGAGCCAGAGCTGCTGCCACCCCCATGGACACATGTGGCTTCTCTCAGACAGTGACTCCCATTTAGCCCTCTCCTAGGGCACCTCCAGACCATGGTGTCAGTGAGGTGATACACCCCAAAGCAGTGCTGCCCTTCCCTGCCAATCTCCAGAGCCACAAGCTTGTCCCTGCAAAGCCTGGGGCCAATGGGGTGGCTGTCACTGCAGCTGGGGTACATCAGCTGGGTCGCGATCCCATCACCCCATCTTGAGTGCACTATAACCTCCTTCACCCTTCAAGGGCTACTGGAGATGCCCAGAGTGGTCCTTAGTGCCCACCTCCCATCTACCCAGCAGAAACAGCAAAGAGGGGCCCAGATGTCCCTACCACAAAGGGGAAAGCACTGACCTCCTGTCCCCAGTGTCTGACCAAAGAAAGGCAACCGTGTACCACCCCAGCCACCCAGCAGAGAAGACCTACCTGAGGATTTTTCCAGTGGATTTGCTATTTTACATGAACTGTTTTCCAGAGCAGCCCCAGAGACCTGGGCACCCTGGAGATTTGTGCACGGGCAAGCGCCAGCTGGGCCTTTCTCCTGACGAACGTGAAATCTGGCCACAGAGCCTGCCAAAACCCAGCATGGAAAAGACAGAAGGCAGCCAGAGGAACGTGCGTCAGCAAACACATTCTGTGGAAATCCCCAGCTTTTACCCTGTTTCTGAGTTTCGATGAATCTCCACAACCAACTGTGGGATGCTCAGGGCTGGGCGGGACCAACCCACCTCCTGCCTTTGGTGTTTCCAACAAAGCTTCAAAGAAACGAGGGGTTTGTGCTTTTCTTTCCTTCCAAAGGGTGGCTGGACGCAACTGCCTCTTTGTCCAACGTCGTGGAGTCAGAGATCACCCAGTGTGGTTTGTCTATGTGGATCATAGAATCATAGAATCATAGAATGATTAGAGTTGGAAGGGACTCCC
>VXBZ01001926.1:32206-52262 GCA_013399135.1 Heliornis fulica | reverse complement strand
CCTGCTGGCCACGCTCCTCTGGATGCAGCCCAGGATGCGGTTGGCTTCTGTTGTACGTGTATCACATGTTGTACAGGGTGATATTGAGAGAGCCCCTGAGCCAGACCTCTGCAGGAAGAGAAGGGAAAAGGAAACCGCTGTGGAGATCCTCCGATGCGCTGAGCGCAGAGCTCATCCAGCTGAGTGTCACATTTATATCCAAAACATGTTGTTTTGTTTTTCCTGAAGGATGTTTTACCCCATGGAAAGACTCTTGACACCGCAGTCCTCCACTGCTGACCATGGACAAGCTCCTACCAGGTTAATCCCTCATCATTCCCACAGAGGAGCCTACAAAGCAGTGGGGATGGCTCCAGAGTATCAAGTCCTTCCTCCAAGCCCAAACTCATCCTGGGATGTGCCAGCCTGGAGCTCCCAGGGGCTGCTCGCAACTCCCACCCCAATCCTCCTCACGCCCCAGCCCTTTCCCAAGGTCCTGGGAAGCTCTGGGAGAAATAAGCCACCATCAGTGATGCTTGGAGCCGGTCAGAAACCTTCCCCACAGTTCCCATGCTCCTCAGCCGGCCACGTTTCCTCGTTTACCACCAGCACCTTCCATCACCAGGCAGGATGCTCTTTGCATTGTTTGAAGGGCAACTCATAAATCTTTGAAGAGCTTTTGTTGGTGGCACGAGAGATCAAGGGCTGCAAGCAGCACTGATCTGCTGCAGATCCCTTTGTCACTGATTTGCAAAACGTTGGTTTGATGTCGCCGCACTCGCAATGGTGCCGGATGCTCCCTGATCTTGGATCCCCGTGGTCTTACCAGCCTGCCTGCCTGTGGGGACAGAGCTATGCAGGTTAAGAAGAGGAGGTTCTGACCTGCAGATGGGCAGGCAGGAGCAACACATTGGCTTGGTCCAGCTCGTTTTGACCCCAGCCACGCATACATCCCTATATAAGGTGCCTATAGGTGCCCACACACAAGAGTTATTACTTCCAGTCCTCCTGGGACAGAAATGTATATAATGTTATCTATGAATTGATATAATTTTATATAAAGTGGTGTAAATGTACACCCCTCCTGGGATAGGAGTTTGTTCTGCAGTGGGGTGCGCTCAGGATCACGGACCAGTGGCACCAGCCTCAGCAAATCCATCCCGTGGGGGTCGTGAGCAGGACTCTATGATCTTAAAGGTCTCTCCCAACCCAAGTGGTTCTATGACTGAGCTGCCCCCCAGCTCCCAGTGACCCGTTTGGGGTTCAGTTTGGAGGGCTGTGTGCTCTCAGGAGGCATCGTCGGAGCTGGATCAGACGCCAGCTGCAAGGGCCAGATCCTGCCCCAACACCACTTCTCTTGTTACCTTCAGCCTACTGGAATTCAAGGCAGCCTCTTGATAGAGGAAAAGTGGGCTGGGGGTGCTCCTGCCGAGATGTTGGCTATATGAAGCTCCTCTGCATTTTCTCAAGTGCAGCCACCAAAGAGCAGAGCTGAAGGTGGATGCTGGGACAACCGGGAGCTATGTCAGGGCATTTCCAAAATCCTCTTCCCAACCCTTTCCCCCTGGAAAATATTGGATCTGAGAAACAAGTGCTCCTCCAGTTAAGGAAGGATGGAAATAAAACCTGGAAGAAACCCAAGGACCCTGGGCTGAGTGGGGATTTGGCTTCCGGTGGCCTATGTGTGGTCCCAACACGTTGGGCTCACACGAATCACAGAGGAGACACCCCAGAGCCACCGTTGAATTTTAATTTAATTATTTTTCTCAATTTCACTTAAGGGACTAACATTAACTTGCTGTTGCTAAAGTGGGTCTTGCAGCATTAGAAACGTCCCTGCTGATCAGGGATGTTGGACCATCCCCCCACCCTCGCTGTGGGTTTCAGCACATCCCTAAAAAACCTACGGTGATGCCGAGTGATCCCAAACAAATGTCTCTTGGCAAAATAAACTCTAAATACATGAGAGCAAGGCTTGGATAATTGGGAATAGCTCCTGCCCTGTAACCCCACGGAGCTCCCCACAGCTGCACATCCATCCCCAGATATATTTTCCCTCTTGCCCATAAAACACTTCAGCTTAAAAGGTAAAAATAAAGCAGGAGATGTCTTCAGTGCAACACAAATCTTGTGGGAGCAAGAAGAAATTCAAAGCGAGTCCTTGGCCACCGCGCCCCAGCACCTGCAAGCAAATACATCACATAATCCTGCTCCTAAATGGATTAAATTCCTTCTTTAAACCCCATGGCCCCTGGCTGTCCTTAAAATCCCTCCAGAAGACTCTCCTGACAGCTGAAAATCTTCCACTAATTTTTTTTTAAGCACCTACATCCTAATTGGCTCTGGCACTCGTTGCTGTGACCGCATATCTCATTTCATCCGCAGAGACAACGGACGCGCGGAGCATTAGTTTCCCTCCGACTTAAAAGCTTCTTCATAGCCCATAGAGGAAGAGATCAGCGCTTACAGCACAAACACACCACACAGAAGGCTCGTGTTTCGCTCTTGCAGATGCACTCATGGATTTTAAAACCCCTTTTCCTCTTTGTTTTTCCCCTCCTTCAAATCAGAGTTAAAGTTCCCCTGCCCGTGTTTGCCACACTTGGGCGCAACGACATCGCGCGCAGTTGGGGATAACAGGGACTCCCACGGCCGCTTCGCTCGAGGCAACGGAACAGGGCTGGAACTGCCACGTGCCCAGCGAGAAATTCAGCTTTGGGGGGCAGGGGACTGGTGGCTGGCTGATGGCAGCATGTCAATGAGCATCCTCTTCCTACCTGCACCTGCCTTGCTATTTCTACACCTATTGGGGAAGAGCGCAATTATTAATAATTAAAATAATTAAGAGGGTAGTCAGAGCAGGGCAACTGCTGGATCTCAGGCATCCCTCCTTGAAGACCCTGGAGCTGCAGCTGCATGAGTGGAACAGGGCCCTGACCTAAATGTTTGGTGCCTGCACCCTGTTTCCGTGATGCCTAAGGAGAAGCAAGAAAACACTGCCTAGAGCTAGCTGGTTTCTAGCTTTTTGTCCACTTTAAAGCCACAGGACATGGAAAGGACCTCACACCCACCCTAGTCCCCAAAGCCATGGGGCATGGATGGGGAAGCCAAACTCATCCCAAGTCTCAGAGCCACAGGGCATAGGTGGGAACCCCAATTCTCTCCCCAGAGCCGTGAGCCATGGATGGAGACCCCAAACCCATCCCCAGAGCTATGGTTGGGGACCCCAAATCCATATCCAGAATCATGGGTGAGGACCCCAAGCCCATCCCAAGTCCCAGGGCCATAAGGCATAGGTGGGAACCCCAATTCTATCCCCAGAGCCACAGGGCTTGGATGGGGACCTCAAACCCATCTCCAGAGCCACAGGAAAAGGATGAGGACCCGTCCCCAGGCTTGGAGCCACAAAGCTTAGCAAAGAATAGTATCAACTCCTGTGGAGGGTTGCTGTTTGTGACCTGAACCTCCTTCCCCCCACGCCAGCCAGTGCAGTACACTCCATCCTCCTCCCCTCCACTGATCCAACTGCCTGCTGATGTCCATTTTCAGGGACAATCAAACCCCCATCAGAGCTGCTGCTCCCAGGGAGTGGGCTGTGGCAGGGAATACCCACACCACACTGCCTGGCACGAGATGGGTGAGGACTGGCATGGGCAGCCAGCCCACCACCAGCATCCCTGCTGCTTGCTCCAACAAGGGCTTCCCCTCCACCTCTCCATGTCCCACCAGGCTGGTCTGTGCCACACACAACACAAAACATCCATCAAAGAGTCTGGCAGCAGGTCAGGCAGCAGCGTCCCGCTCAACAAGACCAGATGTAGCATTCTGGGACCTGTAACGACCCTGTAACCTTCCTCAGCACCTTGCCAGGTCCTCCTCCAAACCCAAGGCAAGCTGCTCCACAAAGCCAGGAGGAGACGCCAGCCCCCATGCAGGCAGGTTCATTTTGTTCTCAATGAGGTGGTTGGTCTTGTGATCAGCTCCAAGGAGCAGCTCTGGTCCCACTGCAGGCACTAGGAGACAGGCATTCCCTAAGTCATGGGACTTAGGGACACCTAGGACCATCAAGGCTCCCCACCTTCATGACCATCCCATTCCTCTACATTTCTTTTTCTATTAATTAAATCAGTGTTTTCCAACGGGGGCAGGGGGGAAGCAACCAAGCATTTCCTCTGAAGAAGTTTTTCCCCACTCCACAAGCCTCTGGTAGATCCAGTTTCTCTCCTCCAGCCCCAGGTCCCGTACCAGCCCTCTTAACCACCATTGCTGCTTGAACACAGGACCTTCTCTATCAACCCTCTTCATCTTCTACCACATTACCCCCCCATCTATCCATCAAGCTGCACTCAGCGTTTGCCTCAAAACCGAAGGAAATTCAGCGCATTTGATCCTCAGACTCTTGAGGTGCCATTTCACAAGAAGTGGAGAGGCAGAAAAATAAAAGTACAACCCCTTGTAGCAGCCCCAGCCAGCAGCAAGGGATTTTTCTGAATGGGAAGGAAATAAAAACAAGCTTAAGTTATTCCTGTAAAGAGACTGGCGGCGGGGGGGGGCGTGTGGGGGGAGAGGAATAATACATTTCCCTGCTGTTGGCACACTGCTTTGATCTTTACTTTGTAGTTACCATAGTGACAAATAAAAAAATAAAAGCATAGGTGGAATAGATTGCTGGAAGTTGATGATGTCCTATATATGTTTCTCTGGTGCACAGGAGCCTGCAAACATCCCCCAGCTGCCGCGACGCGCGCTCGGCTTTGGCGGGTGGCTCACAGGGAGTATTTACGCTCTGCTCCTCATTAAGTGATATTTAGGCACGTCTCAGATGTGGAAAGCTCAATCATGGGTATTTCGTGGTCTGGAGGGAGGAGGTAGAGTCTGCCTCCTCTGAAAAATTAGGTGGTAGTATAGAACTGGGCACGATAGTCCAGTTCCAGCCTCACCCCAAGGATCGAGCTTCGGGACAGAAAGTTGCTGCCAGCTCCAAAGAAGGCCATAAACTCCAGGGGTTTCCATTTCTCCCAGAAAACACTCCAAAACCCATCCCCAAAACACAGTTGTTTCTAGTCAGAAAAGATTTAACAGTCTGGAGAAACTTTATCCCAGCCTCTTGCAGCTCTTCTTTGGGGTGACCTAACCTGGAGTTACCTGCTCTTCCCCAACCTCCAACCATGCTTTAATACTGATTTTTAAACTAAAAAAGCCACAAAAAAACCCTATTAGCTTTGATTCCTCTTGCACACAGAGGTTCATCACAGGTTCAGATGGATCAAAGCATTCCTAACAAGAAATACAGACCAGCTCCTTGGACCTCCAGTTCCCATCCCATGGGGCAAGGAGCAACAAGGTGTCATTACAGGCCCCATCATGCCAGTTTTCCCACACGTGATTGGATACTGCTAATTCTTACATTCCCATCAATGGAGCAGCCCAGATAGTTGCAGGGCTCCGAGCTGCACCCATCTGGGAGGCAGAGAAATAGGGGGAAAAAATTCCAGATCCCTGTTGCGGAGGAATAACAGGTCATCACTTCAGATCAATGTGATCAATTGATGCCAACTTTATTTCACTTTCATATTTATATGTTCCTTTTTCCCAGTACACGAAGCACACCCCCTAACAGTCTCTTCTCATAGGTTAAGTATTGTGGTGAGACCTGCTTGCTGATTGGTGCTTCATTATCTTCTTCCACGTTCTTTACATTCTTCTTTTCTCCATGCTTGATAAACAACCATCTTGTTTATGGCCCGAACAGCCATCTCAGCAAATGCTGGATTGCTCTCATGTCTGTTACCTGTTAAAATCCTCCTCAGATCCCTTCTTCCAAAGTCCCAGAGAAAGCCCATAGGAGATCCCAACCACTCCCAAGTGCTCATCCACTCAAAACTCAAAAACCCACGAGGACAGAGCCACGCTCTAGGGTCACAACCAGCCTCAGGCTCTGCCAACCCTGCCTCGCTCCGGTGCTGTTGACACACAGCTCCCAAGTCAATCCGTGCACGACTAATGCGCTGCATCTGCTGTGTGCTCTGCCCGGCGTTTGTTTGCTCTAGTTCTGTTGAGCCCCTTCCCGCGTCCCTGGTGAGCTCTAATGATGTGTGGTGGCTGCTGTTGTCGCACCATTACGCCGTGATAATCTTTGGACAATTATTTGCTGGATTCACCCCGTTGCTGGATGGAACGGTGCTTACGCCAGCTGCCAGTTATGTATTTCTCCGAGACGAAGCCAGACCGCAGGGAACTATCCTGGCAGTAAATTAAGAGTTGCCAATGCCAGGAACATCCTAGAGAAGCATCTCCAGCTTCAGATGCTCATTAGTCACGATGTGTCAGTTGGGTCCTGGGGCAATAGGTGATGCCAACAGGTTATGGGGGAGTCTGCACTCCAAGTGGAGGTAGGGATGAATCCCGAGTGTTCGTGCACTTGGGTCCTAAAGGCATCATTTCTTATTTAAATATCATTCCAATTTAGATTTGCTCTGAACTCCTCAGAGAAGCAAGGCTCTTCTCAGTCAGACTCATAGGAGTAGCTGCAAGAGGTCACAGGTTGATTCCTCACCTTGATGGCTCCTACAAAGGTCACCCTTGTCCCCTCTAGTCCATTCACTCAACTCCGCTGCCCATGCTTGTGGTGGTCTCCAGATGGAGAAGACATCCCATAAATCTGAAATAAGTTGTTCAGCAGAGGGGAAAACCCAAGCAGACAGTGGATTGGAGTGTCTGGGCTTTGGGTTGAACTCTGTCTGGAAGAACTCACCCAGCAAAGCAACATGTGGAGCCTTGCAGGAGAGGAAGGGGTGTTGCCATACCAGGGGGAGGGCTGAGGAGATAGCTCAGCCCCCTGTATTTAAAGCTTTTAGTCTCAAACACATTGGGAAGAAAAAAAAAATAGTTCTTTTCCTGGTTATTATTTTAAAACAAGCCCTCAGAAGCTAATTTAGCTTGGGGGATCCTCCTAAAACATCTCAGAGGTAACTCTTGCAGATCAAAACACCTGGTACTTTACATGGCGCTTTCATCTTATCTGAGGCCTCTGCTGTTCCTGTAATTAGAGACAAAGGTCCTTTGTCTCCAGCTGAACCTTCCCTCTCCCTCCCACAAGATACCGACTCCGTTTGATTTTGATGGCCAGCTTTTTTTTTTCTTTATTTTTTTCTTTTCTTTAAAACCTTGCTCCTGCATGCCCCATTAGCCCGGTTTGGAATCCTTATGGTTTGGGGTTGGCTTGATTTTGGTTTTTGATTTTTTTCCCAGCATCCTCTTCCCTGCATCATTAACACTGTTGTGCTGAAATACACTTCTCCAACCCATCTGCGGGTGTGCTCAGAGCCCGGTGGGTTTCCAGCCAGTTCTTCCCGATTAAGCAATGCCCACCCAGGCAGCAATAGGACCTGAGGGGTTTCCCCCCACCTCCTCTTTTAAATGGGGTTTTGCCTTCCACTCCTCATTTCCAGATCAGAAAGGAGGCACTTCCCATGTAACCCTGGAGCTATTTTGCCCTAGGACACCTAGTAATGGGTTGTAGAGACAACCTCTGTCTCCTCATCACCTTTCCCATCAACGATGCATGAAACCACCTCCATGGGCTCAACCTGTCCTGAAAACCCCAAACTAAGGCAGGTGTTAAGATACCAACATGGACAGACCGTGCCCGATGCATCAGCACCACTGACGCCGAAGATGTTGGGCAAGGCAGGGACATAGGGCCAAAGCTACTCAACACCCCCCCACCCCCCCAACCCCTTTTTGTTCCAGCTGTTCCGCTCCCAGCAGCAGCTGTTTCATTCAAACGTGTGCAGCGAGTGGGGTCAGGCTGTGAAATGAGATTTCCCGATGGCGCGAGGAGGCGGAAAGGCGCCCGCGCGCTCCGGTGCCCCGTCCTCGTGCCACCGCTTTCCATCTCGCCTTTAATCCTTTACATTATCACAACAGGATATGAAATTGCTGGAGGGGCTGAGGGAAGAGATGCCACTGACACTACACCGTTTGCTTTCATTACTCCCGATTAAACGCGTCGTTCCAGTAACCGTCTCCGAAGGGGGACGGCAGAGGCTGTACCGAGCGCGACTCACGATGATCTCAAAGCCTGGCAGAAAGGACAGCTGGGAGGAAAGGAACCAAGCTGGGATGATGTGCCAAAATATCCAGTGGGATAATAAAATGGGAGCCCTGAAGGAGGAACTTTTAAGAGGAGACTGACCTTCAGCCAACTGGTGGTGTGAGGAGCTTGACCAGAGCCTGCAGCGATGGGTGAGGGATACATGTGGTACTTTGTGTCCTTCAACACCCAGTTGTGGAGCTTGTGGGACATCCAGGGAGGTGCTACCACCTCCCTTTTGTGCTCCATGGCTGGCAGCAAGCTCTTCCACTGAGCTTTGCTCCCCAGGTACCTCCTTTCCCATTAACACTCATTAGATTGAGAAAGAAAATTAACTAACACAAGGGGTGGATACTTTATGACCAGCATCAGGAGCCGGGTAACCAACTGGACACCCACACACGCAGAGACTGATCTGAAACATCCCCTTCATGAGTCTGAAAACCAGATGCTGCTCTGAATGGTTCTGCCAGGAACCTGAAGTCAGGGATGCTGGGAGCTCCTTCTCCCCTGCTCAGCAACGTCCAACATGCAGCTTGAAACCCATGTGTCTAAATTAAGGGAAGACAATGGTAGAATTAATTGGAACCAAGGAGCAGCAGAAAATATGTGGTGTCAGAGGAGNTCCCTCAAAGAGCTGTGGGGGTGTGGAACAGGCTGCCCAGGGAGGGGGTGGAGTCCCCACCCCTGGGTGTATTGAACAGACGGGAGAGGAGGTGCTCAGGGAGATGGGTTAGGAGAGCACAGGGATGGTTGGACTTGATGATCTTAATGGTCTTTTCCAACCTAGGGATTCCCAGTGTATTAAAAACACTGAGAAGCCTCATTCCTCTTAGAGGGGTCTGCAATCTCCATCCTTTCACAACACACTAACCCACCCCACCCCCCACCTACAAAGTCTGCACTGAGAGATTCCTGTGCTTCTTGGGAACAGGGGAAACAAGAGGTAAATGCATCTCCCCTGGTCCAGTGTGATATAGGGCACAAACCTGCTGCTTTCTGGGGGTAAACCCCACAGTTTCTGTACAACAGGCATTTGCTCCTGCCCTGTCTCCAGCAGGACCAGCCAAAGCCAGTGAAGAACAGGGAGAAACTGATGTTTTGGTGGTTGGCACGGCCGTCTCTCTAGGAAAGGAGAAAATACAGCGGTGGGTTGCTGGAGCAGCAGGAGTTAAAGAGCTCTCCTCATCTGTCAGCACCATCCAACCTCCTGTGAAGTTCAGGAAGAAAGAGAAAAGGGAGAAGAAAAAGCCTGACAGCACCAAATTAAAGAAGCTGCAGCCGTCCTCTCCTGCCTCACCTCCAGACACGGCTCGGCAGCACCCTGCTCGCAGGGGGGGGTCACAGCCGGTTTATCCCCTGCAAAAAGAGGTGCTCAAGGGTCCGGCTCGCCAGGCGGCGGCCGGGAATGTGGCCGCAACCCTCTGCCAGGGCACCCCGGCGCCTTGGGCGAGCATCCCCTCCGGCTGCCTCCGCCCACGGTTAAATCCAGCCCAGTTACGGCAGGTGCAGCTTCATGTCGCTGTTTGGCTTTTACTGCTGCCATAAACGGTCCAGCTGGCATCAGGCTGGCAGTAGTGAATAGCGAGAGATGCGCTGAGATACATAAAAACGGGAGTGGGAGGGGGGTTATTGGGGTTTTTTTCCTTTCTTGCCACACGTAAAATCCATCCCTGGGGCCAAGGCCAGCAAAGGAAGAAGGCAAAGGATCACAGGGGAAGCTACTCTCAGCTCCCCCACCCCCACCCCAGTTTGCTGTTTGGCCCCCATCAGCAATGCCAAGGAGTTTGCAGCATCCTCACGGCTGGGGCAGAAGAGGGATGAGTTAATTTGCATGACAAGGAGGGGCTGCTGCTGCTGGGCTTTGCAGTTGACCCGCTAAATGGAAGCAGGTGGGATGTGAAGTGGTCATCAGGAGGTGGCCTGTGCCACCCAGCCAGCTATAACACAAGTGAACGAGCATCCTCAAAGGCAACATTGTAGGTAAAAACCTCCCTACAAAGCTTGGAGAATAAATCCTGCCCAGGACTGATGTTATTTTAGCATCTTCCACTCCCCATCACCTGATCCACAGCTCCAGAGATCAGATCCAGTGACCTGCCTCTGTTCACCGCTCATCAACCTGTAGCCAAGAGCCGGGGGCCTGACCCAGGGCTCCCCCATCCCCAGGTTACCACCAACCCTCTCAAATCAATCCTCATTCACTTTGAGGCATCCTGGAGACAAAGGGAGGTGACCCTAGAAGCCCAGTTGTCCCACCAGCCTTGAGGAGAACACCTTCTCCAGGAGGACAACCACTGAGGATGGGAACAGCAGAGCTTTAGAAGCAAACGAGGAGGGCAGCTCCATAACCCAACTCCCCAGACCTCTGCATGTTGGGGAGGGACTTAGACCATGCCAACAGGAGATGTACAAGACCTCAGCCTGGTTTAAAATTCACATGGGAGCCTTTAATTAACTCAGACGACTGGGGAAGGGGTAGACACCCCACAAAATCCCACCCCCTCCCAAGCTATTTAGAGACGGTTCAAGGCAAAAGAAAACCAAACAAAACCACCAAACCTAAAAAGCAAATAAACCCAAATATATCAGGGATCACCCTGTCTACCTGAGCAACCACACAGCTCAGAGTAAAACCCCGGAGGACGAGGAGGAGGAGGAGGATGAAGCATCTTGGCCACTGTGGTAGAGCATCACGGCAGCTGGTGTGTGGAAAGGAGGAAGAGATTTACTATCCCCGGTGCTTGTGTTTCTCCTTCCCCACCTCCTCTTTCTTTTTTCTTTCTTTTTTTTTGGTAACAATCATCGTAAAAGGGGGGAAAAATATTTAAAAAAATAATCCCTTGCACCTCCCCATGATGCTGCCTTATTAAAAAAAGTGACAATTAGTCATTTGAAGAAGCGACGGAGAGGCACGATTTGAATTTCAATGCGCTAGGGGAGGGCTGGGGAGCAGAAGCTCTGGGAGGAGAGCTGCCAATCTCCCAGCAAAACCCACGGCCACCCTTCTCCACCCCAGCTCTCTCTGCTTGGAAACCCAAATATAGCTCTCTGCACACACCTTGCTCCATCTCCACCAAGATTCATCCCGACTCGCTCCCCGGGCTCGGCTCTCAAGCACAGGATGCTGAGTGAAAGGGGGAGGGAATCAGCTCCCCCTGCAAGGCTGCTTATGATAGTATTGTGTGTGGAAGGACTGAGGGCACCCCCAAAAATCTCACACCCGGGGCAGCTGAACCCCAATGAGCCTGGCCCAGGGGTACTGAGCATCTTTCTGGGTCTGGTGCCCAGGGATGCAGGTGGGATGCCACCTGGGATTGCCCAGGTCAGAGTGATGCTCAGCCCAGGGCTCCCTTTCCACATGCAGTCCCTCCAGAGGTTTTTAAGAGAAAATTAAGTTGTCAGGGGGTTGGGAGTGGGGGGAAGATTTAACAGAAAAGCTCCATCTCACCTTGCTCCTCATGAAAATGTTCACGGTCTGACCTTGCTTCACGCAGCCCCTGAGACCCTGGCTCTGGTCTGGATGGAAAAAGCCTGAAAAACCCGACCCAAGATCATCCTAAAGGATAAAACTCATGAAATCTGAAGCCAAAACTGCATTTCTGACCACAGCAAAATGAGCTCAAGAGGTTATAAGGGGCTGTAACATCCCCTTCCCCTCAGATCCAAGACTCTGCCCCATGGCTGAGCCCCCTAACACCGCTGGCCCCAGGGAGGGTGCTGGGGGAAGGCTCCCAGCTGCTGGCCCTTCTCTTCAGCACATTACACATTTTACCCAGGACACGGCTCTGAACTCGGAGGCGGAGAGCCACCAGCCGGAGAGAATATAAATGCGCCCCGCAGCCCAACAAACGAGCATTATCTTTATCAGCATCTTCCTTTTATTGTAGGTTACAGGGATTATTCACACACACACACACTCCCCTTCATTGCCTTTCTCCTCCTTGTAATCTCCCAAACCGTGACATTGATGGGACTGGATGGGCAGGATGCCTTTGCCAAGCATCCCCAAGGCCACCTTGGGGACAGCGGTCCCCCTTCAAGGAGGGCAAACAACACCTACGGTGAAAGAATTGCAATGGCCAAGGAAGTGCTGGAGCGTTATCGGCAAAGTGGGAGGGGAGGGGGGAGAGGGAGTCGGGAGGGGGGAGAGAAAAACCCCTGTATGACTTCCCAAAGCTTTCGCTTCCCCAGGGAAGTGCCAAGCTGGGGGCTCACCACCCTAACGAGCCAGACGTTGCAGATGGAGGGACGACAGGCAGAGCTAGACACGCTCCCCGGTGCCAAATATAGGAGACCCATCTTTTCCCTGCTTTGGAGCCAGCCCGTTTACACCGCAAATTAACTCCCCAATTATCGAGTCGGAGCATCCGTTCCCCGCTCCGTACCCGACACAGCATCCCCCGCCCCCCCCAACCCCGGGGACCTCCAACATCTTCAGCCGCTGCGGTGTAAAGCTCCCTGCCATTCGCTCGTCTTGGTACCCCGCGCCCCCGGGGGAAAGGCAGAGATGCTCGCTGACGTGTTTAAAAGCAAGCTGACCTCTTTAGCCATGCATGGATGCTGCCCAACCGCCGGCGGGCCAAGGAAACAGCTGTGGTTCCCCCTCCTAGGAGATATAAACAGCCTCTGGGTGAGGCTGAGGGGGGCTCAGCAGGATCAGGCCCAGCACAGCTACTCAAGAAAATATAATCATATACGTGTTTATTGTTCTATATATCGCTGGTAGATTGGGAATGCACCCAGCCCAGCTGCCCAAAAGCATCCCAGCCTGCTCACACTCCCCGGGAGCCTGGCTGAGCAACCCCACGGTTTAATCTCTGACCTTCCCCAGGGTCTTCAAAAAAAAACCCCAACCCCTAAATATAAAAAAGAAATCAATTAAAAAAAATATATTATTATTATTCTTCCCACCCTGTAGGTGAGACTTTTTGCATTTAGAGGAATGAGCAGATTGCAGCTTTTAATTAAAAGCTCAGAGCCCTTTCCCCGCTTCGAGTTGCGCTAGGAGCAATCTCTAAACAACGCTCAGCGGAGAGGGAACAGCAACTGGCTGCTGCTCGGCTTTAACCAAGCCCCCCCCAGAAAAATTAAAAACAAAAAAAAAAATTAAAAAATAAAATAGCACAAGCCACAGAACAGGGAGTTCTTCCAACAATCTGTTTTCTGTACCCTGGAAAATAATAGCAACCCATATGGAAAGCCCACACAGCTATTTTCCAGGTGCTTTGTATGGTGTGAAATCCATGGAATAAATTACCTGAGTAAAGGAGTTGGCAGGGGGGGTGGGGAAGATGCTGGGGTTGTGTTTATTTGCAGCATCTCTTTCCCTTCTGGATGCACACACGTGGCATGGTGTGGGAATCCCCCCTTCCCCCGCTCCATGGGAAATGTCACCTTAAATATCAGTGACTTTGGGGCATCAGTGTGGCAGAGGCTTGTTCCCAGCCCAGCTGGGGAAAGGGGAAAAAATAAAGCTGGGAAATATGTTCTGGGTGTATCTGATGGAGGGGAGGTGAAATTGCATGGGTTTTTTCTGGGTTGCTTATTCAAGGGGTGTGTATGGGATGCCTGGATGCTACAGCTGAGCTGGCATGGCAGCTGGTACCTTTACAGGGTAGGGGTGAGGGAGAAAAGCTGGCGCTCAAAGGGAAACTGAGGCACAACAAATGGTGATGGTTAAAGCAGAAACATGAAGGTGACTGGAGCAGCAATTAAACATCCCTGTTCTCAAGCCCTTGGAGATGCTGGCAAGATTTGGGCTGGTCTGTGAATAAAACCCTGAAGCCACTTGCAAGACCCCCTCCTCCACCCCGCCAGTGTCCCTCCTCCCCGCAGGCCACAATTCCAGATAGAGGAAGTGACAACAGACACGCTCCCAAAAAAAGGATGGGCATTTCCTAAACACCTTGGAAAGCTCTTCTTCCTCACAAAGCACCTCAATTCTGTTCTCCTGCTTCAGCTCTCAAACCTACAGAGTTCTGTTTCATTTGATTCTTCTCCTGGCCAAAAAACCACCCATCACTTTGGGTAGACGTTACCCAAGTCTCCCCTTCAAGGGAGTGTGGTCCTGGCATGGGGTCACCGCTTTCTTAGAGCATGGAGCAGCCCCTCCATACCCCAAAATTAGCTCTAGAAGGTTCAATCCCTCCTGGGTTTAACCCAGAGGGAGCAGATCTCCGTGGCTGGAGCCTCCAGGCCAGGCTCTGCCACAGGTCCCAGGATGGTTTTGTCTCCTGGATGTCACACACAGATGACAAGGATGGGGCCAGGCTCCCAAATATTTACTTATATGCAAAATATATTCAATTAAACCGGACTGAGAGGCTTTGCACCCGGATGGGAATGAAGCACACGCTGTTTCCTGGACAGGCAGCATCAGCACCTTCCTGGTGGAGATAACGAGCTGGTTTGATCTCTTCCCTCTCCTTAAACACAGAGCATCCAAGGACTGGCTCTGTCCCAGCAGAGGACTGGGACAAGCTCCGAGGTTCGAGCTCCTTCCCTCTGAAACACACCAACATGTTTTCCCCACCTCCACGTCCTTAAGCCGCTTAGAGAAACACACGCAAGTCCAGACAGAAATTAAAACGGCTCCAAAGACCAAAAAAGGCAAAGCTAATTAAAGCTTCAACCATCCCACACTACCCCAGGAATTAAATAACTCATTCCAGGCTTTCTTAGCTGATAAATCAGAGCTAGTGTTAATAGGAAGGAGTAATTAGGAAGCTGAATGTAAACTTTTTTACCTGATGGTTATCTGCTCTGACTTTGAAGGCACAACCTACGATTCCATAACCTCAAGCCTTGCCCCTTTGCTCCAGTTCAACCTTTCTACCTCTGGCCTGAGGACCTCACACCACGGCAGCTCCTCTGCTTTCCCTTCCAGGATTTCCTAGGCCATGGATCCCCACAGGACATCGCTTTCCCCTGCCAGGACTGCGACACAACCCGGGGGACACACACACAGAGGTCCCCACATCTGCCTCTGGTCATGGGATTTTCATGTCCTGCTCCATCAGAAATTTAGCCTGGCCAGCAAAGGGGGGCTTCCACCCCAAAACAGGGGGACAGCTGGTACCCCAGTTCACTGCAGAAGGATGTTCATGAGTGAACTGCCAGGCTCTGCCCTGGCACTCACTCAACCTGGGCCAAGCTGACCCCTCATCCCAGGGGTCCTGCCCTGTAGCCCACCCCAAATCCCTCCTGTACTGAGCACAATTGGGAGCATCCTTAGAGTGTGGGATCCATCACCCAGGGGTCCACTCTCAACCCATTGATTGGGGCAGGGACACCCAGGTAGGGTGCCCCCAATCCCACAGATTCAAATCCAAGGTCCAGATCCCACCCCCCAGCAAGAAGAGCTGTGTCCCAGAGGTGCAAAGCAGCCCCCATGCCTGGCAGCAGACACATTTTGGGGGTGCTCAGCCCCAGCCTTGCTCCCGAGGGGGAGGTTGGCAGCGCCAAGGGACTCTTTACAGGCTTCCCCCTGCCCCCAACAGCAAGACAACTGCATTACAGGGTTAACCCACAGCTGTGGGGGGTGGGGAAGAACAGTGTGCCCCACTGAGGAATGGGCACGGTGGCACTTGGACAAGCCACAGAGGCTCGGAGTTTAACACAGGGGATGCCCAGAAGCCCCACAGCACCCCCAATTCAACCCCACTCCCCCCAAGACACATATAACAGCCAGGCCCCCACTCACTCCACAATACCCCAACTTTAGGGGGCTGATGCTGGCACATGAAGAGTCCCAACACTGGAACACACTCCCCTGAAAACACTAGAGCCTCCCCCAACCCTCTAATAATCCCACAGCAGCACTCCACAGGTGCTGGTGGTTGGGGTCCTGGCCCAGCCCACCCCAGCTGCAGCAGCAGCAGCATCAATTAGGAAACCCTAATTAAAAACCTCCATTTGAGGGCATGAAATGGACTGAGGTGGTTTTGGGTCTGTACTCAGATGGTTGAGGGATATTGAGGCTCATTGCACAGTGACATGGGGTGGCTGAAAGGATGGACAAGTACATTAATATGTATTTTCTTCCCTAAAGTGACTTTTTCTGACCCTGATGCATCAAAAATGTGTGATAACTGGTGTTTTAAGCCCAGGGAAGTGCCTGTAATCTGTCTCCCAGCCCTGAATTGATGTGGCCAGTGGAAAAGGCTCAGTCATGTCATTTTGGGCACCTCCTGACACCCCCAGTTTTCTCCTTTGGAGCTGTCCTGCTGTGAATAAACACCAGAGATGCATTTACCCCTGAGATACCAACCTCTCAAATTCAGTTAAAACTGGGCAGTGGAATAACCTCATGGGAGGGAGAATGGGACAGACAGACCCTGAGAAAGCTGCCAGGCAGCCCCTGCTCCCTCAGCCTTGCTGTGAAGGGACCAGCATGTACCTCAGGGTCAATATTATTCTCATTTTTGGGTGCTGGCTGCCAAAATCGCATTGTCTGACCCTGGGGTGGGGACAGGACCCTCAGAGCCTGGGGAAGATGCTCGACTCCATGATGCTTTTCAATCTAGACACCAAATTTATAGAACAAAGCTGGCCCAGGGTGTGAAGAATTTAATAATATGAGCTGTTGCGTGGCAAAGCCTCAGAGTAATATCCATATTATGGTTGTTATTAAATCGGAGCAGCCTCCTATGCTCTGTCCTGCCTGCAATTTAAATGGATCCTTGGCTATTTTTGGGTGCTTTTGCTGAGAGAAAGCCCTGAGTTTTATCTGAACAACCATTAAAAGTGTCTGGTGAGCAACATTCCTCTTTCTAAATCTAAATAAGACAGAAAAAAAATATATTTTAACTGTTTTATGGGGTTTTTTTTGCAACCACTCTGCCACTACCTTGCTGGGTGTCCATGGCAAAGCGACAGGACAGGGACAGTTTCAACTCAACGTTCCCTCATCTGAGACAATTTCTTCCTTTTTGGGGTATTTTTATTTTTTTGGGGGGTCCTTGCTCAACTGTGCAGCCGTTTCTTCCAAGTGCCTCTGGTTGTTGATGAACATGATGGAGCTCATTAAAAAAAAAAAAAGAGGCTAGAAAGTTTAGTACCTAAGAAAAAAAATAAATCAAGCAATAAATCAAAAAACCTACAACCCTGCCTGATTCCTCCATCTTCAAAGCACTTTTGATGCTCAGGCAGGAGAGCACCAGTGGAGTTACAGCCTCTCCCATCTACCTTCCCCCCTGGAAGGCAGTGAGTGATGGAAGGGAATGGGAGAGGGGTCCCCATGGGATAGAACTGGGCTGGACAACATCATGGGACAGTTGGCAGAGGATTTGTGTCTGTGTGGGGTTAAATGTACCTATTTTGCCTTTTTGTCTTTTTTTTTTTCCCCAGCACGGGGGGTGCTTGTTCTTCCTGGAAGATGCTGCTGCGAGGAGCCACTCGGGCACTCTGCTTTCTCCAAGTGGGAAAAGACGTTCTGGGATTCAATATTTCATGCTGGCACACACAGAAGGATTTCGGGGAAGATGGGGGGGTGGGGAAAGAGAAATTTTCCTTTGGGATCACTGGAAATCCTTTGCTTTCCAGGCCTGACAAGGAGGTGATGGCCACTGGCTGCAACGGGGATGAGGCAGGCAAATCCCTGGGAATTATCGATCGGCATCGTGGCGGCAGAGACGGAAGCAGGGCTGGTGGCTCTGCGTCCCAGAAAGCTGGTGAAGGGGACCACGAGTGCAACGAGTTGTGTCAGGTCAATGTGGTTCCAGGCACCAGCTGCTTCAAGGGAGCTTCCTTCCAGGGGTTTCCATCTCCTTTGTGGGAGCAGAGCNGAACAGCCTCTCCCCATCTTTCTTGTAGGCCCCCTTGAGGTCCTGGCAGAGCGCTAGAAGGTCTCCCCGGAGCCTCCTCTTCTCCAGGCTGAACAGCCCCAACTCTCTCAGCCTGTCCTCGTAGGAAAGGTGCTCCAGCCCCTTTATCATCTTTGTGGCCTCCTCTGGCCCCTCTCCAACTGGTCCATGTCCTTCTCATGTTGGGGGTTCCAGCACTGGACACAGTACTCCAGGTGAGGTCTCCTGAGGGCAGAGTAGAGGGGGAGAATCCCCTCCCTCGACCAGGATACATCCTGGCATCAGGTCTGAGGTGCTGTTTGTTCCCCCGACATCAGTGGTGACCGAAGCGCTCCTGGCATCGTGCCTCAGTTTCCCCTTCTGTATGTGCACAAGCAACAGAGGGACCTGTTCATTCAGGAGCTCAGCAAGGACCATGCCAAAAATTGAAGCCTAAAACCCAAGAGAGGAGCCTACACAAAATTAAAGAGGGCTGCCACATGATTAAACGGGGGGAAAGCCCCCAGTAAGGGAGGGTCCACAGGCCCTTGGGTTGGCTCTGTGGCTCTCTGAAGGGTCCAGAGGAAATCAAAAGGAGCTCCTGAATCCCTAAACAGCGTTTTGCAGGACAAAACCACTCTTGAGAGCTGAGCCTGCCTCTCCATAAAGCACCTGGGCTCTCTCAGCCCAGCACATTTAGAAAAAAAATTAATAAATAGAAATAAATAGAAAACATGTTTCCCGGTAGGTGAAAATGAGTTTGCTTCTGGGAGGTAAGAATCACCTTTTCCTGGTAATTGTGAACAAAGAGCATCGTTTACTAAATGCCTGCAAGGTGGTTAATTAGCAGAGAAGTGTGAGCCTAGCAATTAGAAGGTGTTTCTCCCAAGGATTCGGGGTGGCGGAGTCAGGAAGCGAGAGAGAGGATCTGAGGGAACGCTCAGCTTCAGCATCCACGGCGGATGCAGAGAGGCTCAGCCTGGACCCACACCCCACAGAAACACACAGCAGAGGCTTTTGTGTGGTTTTGGGTTGGAGAAACCACCTTCCACCTAGTCCTTCTGCTGTGGGGCTGCCCGGTGCCTCAGTTTCCCCAGCGAAACTACAACGGTTACAGACGCTGGGGGGACGATGTTGGTGCTGCTCCTGACTGAAGATCATCCACTTAGAGGCATCCTATTCCCTTCTCCAGCTTGGTGGCAAGTAGAGCAGAGAGCAGAAGAGCAACGCTGGTGACCTCTCCATCAACCACCTCGTAACCCATTTACCGTGGGCTGCATGGGGCAGGGTCAGACTTCCAGCAGGGTGGGACATGTGACTAGGTCAGAGGCCTCACTGAAGTCATTAAGTCAAGTTATCTTATCAACTGACCTTGTGATGTAATACAAGTGTCTCGAGGTTGCTTGGCCAGAGCAGGCTCCAGCATCACTGCAGGTCTGAGGTGGCAGTAAGTCTCTGTCCTGTCCAGTCTGGGATGGAGGAACACGTGCTGTACCCTCTCCTTCATCCCATGACGTGCTCCTGTCATTTGGCTGAATCACTTGAGAATGTGAAGAGGGTTTAGATAACATCCCAGGGAGAAAGGAGCCTTGGCAGGGGCTCTCCTCCACCCCCATGGACCAGGGAACCTGGTGATCCAGGATGCTGGCATCATCCCCAGGAAAGGACCACCCCACCCCATCCTCAAAGCTGTACACATTGGGGACAGAAGTGGGTGGCAGATGGGGACCCCTTGGGCAGGGGCGGAGGTTGTGGCAGGAGGCGCTGAGGATGTCCCACAAGAGAGTCAGGATGTGGCATTGCCCATTTGTGATCTCCAGGGAAGGGTAAGGGGGTTGTGGGTGTGATGAGGGGTGATTGGGAGTGGTACTACCATCCCCCCAACCTCCCCATCCTTGCTGGAGCAAATTGAGGCCGTTTCCTATGGAGGATCGGGCATCACCTGCCCGTGAGTCACCAGCTGCAGGTCCCAGTGAGTCACCACAACCCCAGAGTCGGCAGATGCTGCTCCCCAGCACTGCAACAGCATCCCCCAAAAGCACCTGTACCATTCCCACATAGAATCATAGAATGATTAGAGCTGGAAGGGACTCCCAGAGGTCATCTAGTCCAACCCCCCCGCAAGAAGCAGGGACACCCCCAACTAGATCAGCTTGCTCAGGGCCTCATCCAACCTGGCCTTGAACGTCTCCAGGGA
>VXBZ01001924.1:10513-23777 GCA_013399135.1 Heliornis fulica | reverse complement strand
CGTAGGTTAGTATCTTCTGTTATGGCTTGGTTACAACCTATCTGAGAGTCCAGGCCCAGATGTTCAGCCTCCTGTTTTCATCTAGTGTTCAGCCACAAGGTCACGCGGACCTGATAGCATACATACTGTTCCACTCACTCAGACTTTGCTTCAGGCCAGAGATACTCTGCAGCATCATGGCCTTGTACTGCTAGCTATTTCCCAACACTTTAGTAACCCAACAACTGCCTAGAAACTTCACTCACAATCAGACCATGCCAGAACTTTGCAGAGCCACCCCTACCTCGCTAGCCAACTTTTATAGGAAACATGACTTCACATGGCATGGAAAACAACATTGGCGAGTTTGGCTTGTCTATGCTGGCTCCTTGTGAAAATTAACTNAAATGCAGCCAAGGCTGCCCTTGAGCTTTACATTCCCTACCATCCCTTGCTTTTTGATGAGAAAAGGTTCAGCATGGCACCACTCCTTGTTGACTTCTCTACCACTTGGAGAAGGAAGTTATCATCAATTCATTCCAGGAACTTCCTGGATTACCTGTGCCCTACTGTGTTGGCCCTCCAACAGATTTGGGGTCAATTAAAGTCCCCCATTAGAACCAGGAATTCTGAACATGAAGCTGCTCCTATCTGCCTATGACAGGCCACATTTACTCAGCCACCTTGGACAAGTGGCCTGTAGCAGGCCTCGTCTCCTGTCCCTGAGCTCCTTTTAATCCTGACCAAGCAGGTCCTCATCCATCCCCAGATGGAGCTCCATGCACTCAGACAGTCATTGACATACAGAGCCATGCACCCTCCTGTCTGTCCTTCCTAAAAATATTGTATCCTTCCATTCCAACACCCCAGCCATAAGAGGCATCCCACCGTATCTCTGTGATGCCAGTAAGATAATAACCCTGCAGTCATGAGCACATCTCTAACTTCTTTTTTTTTCCCATGCTAAGTACACTTGCATAGATACATTTTATTTGGGCTCCCAATGAGGCTAAATTATTGGCTGGAGAGTTGGATTTCCTTTCAGGTACTTTACCAGAGAGAAGGTTTGAGGCTTCAATCACCTCTCCCCTTTTGGGCATGTTTGTTGGGCACTTTTTGACTGTGTTACACTAGATAATGGAACACAATCACAACACTAGTCTTAAAAAACAGATCCCACACATGCAAGACAAATGATTAGAAATGGCACCCCCACAACTGTGTGAATGATCACTGGATTAATTTCATACTTACAGAGCTTGGACCTTGACAAATGAGTTTATGACAGCCAAAAATTGACTTGTTTGCATACGTACTGATGTTCATTCCTGCTCTCTGAATGTCAAAATAATAATTTAAATTCCTTAATTACTCCTTCAAGAATCATAGTTTCCAGTTCTAGTAAGTTGTTTATTCAGCATCATATGACAGCCAGGGTCTCCAACATTTTTCAATATGAGGTTTTCATTTATTTCAGTGTATCTTTCCTTATTACCTCTAGCGAGTTTATTGTTCATAGGCTGATCTATAGATAACCTTTGCTTAGGGATCATTATGCAGCTCAAAATATGAAATAGAGCACAAACGGAGAAATGTTTGCTCTTCCTTACATCTCTTTTCATTAAGAAGTATAAATTTACAAAATTTAAAAGTTGTAGACAGTGAGAATCAAAACTATCCCCTAATCCAGAAGATCCATTAAGACTCTAGTGTTTACTTCTTATCCCAAGCAAAGGAATCCATTAATAACATGAAGTGTAGTACGTGAACAAATTCTCAACTATCAACTAAACACCTCACTGCAAAAAGACCATGTGAAGGTAGGAAATGAAGTCAGAGAGAGGCAAGAGATACTCCTACTTTCACACATACTTGGGACATAAAGCAAGATAGGCAACCAAAAGTTAAGATGAATTATAAAATAGCCTGCGGCCTTAATGACACATTTTTCATAACAGGGCTAATCCCACCCTCAGTTTCACTTCTTTTTGAAGAAAATTCATCTGTCTTTCATCATACTATCCTTTAGCAAAAGACATTTTTATTTCAAGGCTTTATCAGACAATATAACATCTTCTCTTATCTTTTTCACCCTTAAGCCTCACTGCAGTTGATTGCAGTAACTGCTGTTCTCCACCTTCTTTCTGACCCTCTTGCAAGTTACCCTTGGCTCTAATGTTCCAATGAAATGCCCTCAGCAAACTCATACTTCATTTTAAGGATAGGAACACTTAGTAACTGTTAAGACCAGCATTTTCCAAAGGCCAAAGTGTGAAATCAGTCTGGCACTCTCAGGGGATATTTCAATGTCTGAAGTCTGGAAATAAAGATCCACTGCAAAAGCCAAATTTAGGACAGATAGGAAAGCACAGCTCAGTTGATTCCAGCAAGTATTTTACCAAGCAAGTTCTATAGTGATCTGTTGATTATTTTTAAGTTTAAAAAGTAATGAAGGATTATGATTTTTCAATGAATGATCTATCTTTTCTGTACCTAATGATGAGTCTATTCTGTACCTATTTTCAGCTCTTATATGGAATATAACAGGAAAAGAGGAAGAAATCACCTCCCATTTTGCGATCTCCCCAAAAACAGGTTGCTAAAATGCAGTTTATTAGCTCTACGAGAAAACTTTTCCAGATGTCTTCCCACACACAGGGCCCATGTTACACACAGAGCTCAAAATTCAAAATTTCCCATAATCATGAAATTCCAAGTTTAGTCATCTGCAGCCACAACCTAGGGGGTTCTCATACAGCCTTTTCAAAGGTTTTTGAACAGCTCTTGCTGCTAAGTATATGATAACAATGAAAAGTTATCATCCTGGTCACAGCAGAATTCTTGATTTTATGTAAGAAAGTTGTTGGGTAGAAGGGAATGTATATCACAATTTTTGTTTCATCTGCAACATTTCCACAGACATGTGACAAGAATCTAGAAATCTCTTCATGTGAGTGTAAACTGCAATGAGTTTTAAAAGATGGGGAGAGGGAAGTAAACCATCAATGGATCATGCAGGAGTTGTTCCCTATAAGATGCAGTTCAGCAAGAACATTGCCATATTGAGCTGATGAATCTGACAGAGGTATTTGTCTTAGCAAACATTCCTCTTCACAGCCTGGACCATCCAGCCATGAAAAAGCATACACAGACTGCAATTTAAAGAGTATTGGCCTAATCTATGTAGTTCACTAGCTGAGAAAAATTTAACCCGCCTGTCCTTTCCAAAGCATCAAAAAAAAGGAAGAAAAAACAAGGAAGATGTGCCCTGCAATCTCCAGTGACAAGATTACTGAGTCAGGGGGTTGGCACCCTGTGTTCTGAACACTCTGTTAAAAGTATGACATCAACTTGGGAACATGCTCGTTGAAATCCATCACAACAGGCTGTGTGGTCTTTGACAGCAATAACTTGAAAGAATCCCCTTAACTAGAGGACTGGCAGACAGAACTATGTTAGGAATATTCTATTCCATAAGAAATAGAAAAATAGTGTTACTAAAATCTATATAACCTACTATAAATACTTCCACATATTCACTGCATCATTAAAAAAAAGATCATATTCACATAATCCATTCTTAAAACATAAGGAAAGATGTGCAGGTGCTTAAACAGCACTGAATGAACAGATTTCCAGCAATGTCTACTCCATCCATCAATCAGGATAAGAACACTTGTCTGTCACCCACTGTTTTCCAAGGTTGCTTCTGAATTTCTTCCCGTCACTTCTGTTATAAAATAAATACAAAGACTTCATGCTGCAGGAAGGTATCTATTAAACATTACTCAGGAAATGTATCCTTCTAAACTGTAGTCTGGGAAGAACTAGCCTCTCTGTCACCCATGTAATCATCCTGCACCTCTAGAAACAGAATTAAAGGAAAAAAACTGGTATCCAATAAATAGAGATCCATACAGTAAAAATTTAAAATGTGCAAAAGTTTAAGGTAAACATCACTTTTAATCCAAAGCCTTCTCCTAAATAAAATCCCTATTTTTTATTGATGCTGCACACAGTCTTTCCTTTTACACCTTTTTTATGTTAACACATCACTACTTCCCATTTTTTAATTCTTCATCTCACCTCATGCCAGGATTATGGTCATGAAAGATGAACCATTACTTTACCTGTTAGAAAACAGTGAGGAACACAGAAAAAGAGAGTATATTTAGCAGAACTGTAATCTCATTGGAAGATGGCATTGAGCACAGCTATCAATAAAGTAGAAGAGAACCCTTGTTTACATTAGCTCTCAAACACAGAGATGCTTTAAGCAACTATGTCAATGAGCAATGAGAGGCTTGTGGGGTTGTTTTTTTTTTTGGTTTTGGGTTTTTTTTTTGTTTTGTTTTGTTGTTCTTCTTTTTGAGATTATCTCGAGGCTCAGAGACACAATAGTTTATATTTGAATTCACTCTTCCTCATCATGCATTTGTCCTACAAAGCGCATAGGACTTGAAATAGAAATCAAAATCAGCAACAGTAATACTTAATCATATCAAAACATGTTAGGGGATTGAATGGGCAAGGTCCTGGTGAATTTTCACTTGCAATCATTGTGGTCTATTGAACAACAGCACAGTAGGAAAGTGGCTACATGCAGCTATCACTTATCTTGATTGTTATGAGCATGCACTTTACATTTAAGGATTGTAACAAGAATGGTAATGTTGATGTACTAAAATTATTTTGACAGAGGAAGGAATACCACATGGATTCAGATGTTCTAGAAGATCTTATTTCAGATTTGAAGCCCCTTGACCATGAAAGTCATCACCAAAACATGAATTCAGTAAGACACCCATGCAAGTCAAACACTCCCATGTTCACCTCATCTACGTCATTTGCAGAAAAAAAGGATCCAGCTGCTGCAGTCATCTAGTTTTATATAATCACATTCTACAGAATCCCCAAATGTAAACATTTTTTAAAATGGTCACCAGTAGGTCTCATAGTTCTTCACTCAGTGAGGGGAAGTCATCTTACTAGCTTTCATTTACCAGATAATTCAACATGAAAAAAAAAATAGAAAGTTTTTATTTTTCCATAGCCCAGTACTATAATATACTATCACTAAATATGGATTTTTGAACAAATTATAATCTGTTCACTGAATTATCTTTCAATTTCTTGAGAAATATTTCAGGAATCCATTGTAGTATACACACACACACACACACGTTTTTGCAGAGCTCTTCCAACAGAAGATTTTTTAACAGTTTCTTCACCATATTTTATTTTCCAGTGTTTACTATATCTGTTTTTAAATATTTTCCATTCAAATATGTTACAACCCCTTTAATTTTGATCAAGAGATAAATCTGAGGGAAATATTTAATAATATTTTAATCATATAATATCTACTGAAGCAAAATGCAAATATCTTTGAGGAATTGCATTGCTTTTGAGCATATCAAGATGAATCTGAGAAGCTTGACAAAAACAGTCAATCTTTCTTAAACAGTTTACTGTTAACAACATTTACCATTAAAATTCTTTCACAAAATGCCCGAACCTTGGAAATAATAGCTTTATTTTGTTTTAAACAGAAACCTCATAGCCCTTCCTTACATACAGTACTTCTGTATGTAGCAAAGCAAATTAAATTTACATTCCTTTTGATTCGGCAAAGTATTTGCTATCAGCAGTTTGGTTTAACTTTCATTTTATTGATTTTAAAATAAAAGTACTATGCAATTCTTGAACATGACAGCACAAAATCCCACAAGATAGTATTTCAAAAGGAATTTAACAATACATACCAGTTCTGCCAAATAAAGTCATACAGAAAGCAATGCCTATGGGAAAGGACCCTTTCCACTGGGTAATAAAGACATCTGTCAAAACTTGTTCTGTAATCAGGACTGGATGTGTGTTCACACACCAAACAATAAACAAAACCTCATAGGCAGAAGGGGATGGAAAAAAACTAAACATTCTTTAAACAACTTTCTTAAGAATAAACTGTTCAAAAGGAGACAACAGCACTAACAAGCCCAAGAGGAAAGAAAGTAGAGTACTCAGAGAGTTTAGTGGAAGAGTTCTAATTACTGAGAATGAAAGGGACTCTACATAATCCCTAATAATACTGAGCATATTTTCCTTCTAGGAAAGCTACTGACTTGCAGCACAGAATAAGACAAAGGAAAATAACAACACTGAAAGATCTGAATTGAATGTGAATAACTTACCAAAGAATATGAATATCTTTGAACAACTTCTTGAAAATTACATAGGCAAAACAAACTTCAATAAGTGTCTAATGCTCTCTTAAGAAAGACTTTTCCTCCTTCATGAATTTACATGCATGCAAGATGAAATGTAGTATTAATCATACATTCTGTGACCCAGAGCAAGCCATTAAGCATTTCAGCTGCCTGTCAAACCATTGTTATTTTCAGAGAGGTACATAAGATGGGTATAATTATGAACATACATAAAAAAGTGTTCAAAACCAGAAAGAGATGGTGGCAAGAGGAAACAATTCTCAGAATGAAAAATACTTAAAAGGAACAAATAGGTGTAGGCAAACTTTTGAGTTTTTGTAACACCACTACTTCTAATATATTACAAAGAAATACCATGTTTGCATATTGGATTTAGTAGAACTAAGAGCTGAAGCAGCAGACACTCATGAGCGCTGAAGGATATGTGTAACCAGTGTGAGGTTTACCATTAACTCTTCAAAGTAGGATACATTTTGCAGAAACAAAGCCAGTATCAAGAGTGGCAAGCCACAGGAGTTGTCTGAGAGAAACATGGGAGATTTCCAGTGAATCTACTTATCTTCAGAAAACAGTAAGAGTTACATATGCCATCTAGATGACTGTCAGGAATAGATGAATTGTGTTCTAAAGATGGACTCAGGAGAGACTCAGTGAGAGCAGCCCTTTCACGGTTGGTTATTTATAGCTTGCATATGCACAGCATAACTACTAGCTGCAACTATAGCTAGAAAATAGGAAAGGAATATCTGGTAGGGCAAAGGAGATTAATGATGCTGAAAAATAAGACAGGATGAGTTAGGATTTTCAGATTTGTCCTTTCCTCTGTGTTACAGAGAGAACAACAAAAATATATTACTATAATTTCATTTACAATTGTTGTACAAAATATATCACATACACCCTACCTACTGCATCTGTATGTTATCTCATTAGTCAGTCAAACATTTTTCTACAAATACTTCCATGCCAATAAAGACTTGCTAAATGACTAAATGTTTGCCAGTTGTTGACATGGGTTAATTTCTGAGTGACTTTTGGAACTTCTGCAAGAAATTTAAGACTCAGTGAAAGGCTACAACTGATCATATTCTAAAAATAATCTGTCACATCCTGCTCAGTTTTGGTGTATTTCAAAGCTTGAGACAAAACAGTCCATTTAAAAAAGAAAAAAAAAAAAGAATATAAAAGAAAGAAAAAAGAGGTGGGGGTGGGGCAGTTCACATCATAACATTCTTTCATCTGTTGTTGAAGCTTTGGTAGAAACTTCTGAGTTTAAAGCCTATTCAATTAATTCCTTAAAAGATATATGAAGACTCCAGTGAGTTGGTCATTCACATTTTTCCACTCTGGTTTGTCCTGTTTTCTTTGTAAAGTGTAAAAACTATCCAATTAAAAGATGCTTTTCTTGAGGGGAAGGAAAGCCAACAGACTGCTTCACACTATTTCCCCTGTAGTTGAAAGCAATATATTTTCTATGCAGTGAACACATTGAGAAATGAAACTGCTGCAGGATGTTTCTAAGTTATCATCTGACCCAGAAAGAAAACACCAGAGTTATAGATCTTTCTGATATTACAGAAGCACAGAATCACAAAATGACTATGTTGGAAAAGATGTCAAAGATCATCATGGCCTCTCCTAAACCATATCCCTAAGCACCTCATCTATGCATCTTTTAAATACGTCCAGGGACGATGACTCAACCACCTCCCTGGGCAGCCTGTTCCACATCCCAACAACAGTTTCAGTGAAGAAAAAAAGCTTCAAAAATCTCCCAAAATAGCTCTTTGTCAACCCTTTTCACTGCAATTCCTTCCCCAGTGTGGACTGAGACCAGCTCTGATCTCAGTGAGTCCTTGTCTTGAGCAAGAGACTGAACCAAAGCCTGTTTGAGCACACATTTGAGTGTGCTTAGAGGAGCCTGGGCAGGATAGCATAGGCCTCTGACACTGAAGCTGCCTTTGGATTGGCAGGCATTGTCCCAGAAAGGGATGGTGTTGGTTCCCTGAAGCCTGCTCTGGCTCCTGTTCATGCTCTGGCTCAAGTCTTTCTGCTTCTCAGAACCTGCAGAAGATCTTGGAGCAGGCTGAGGAAGGCCACTAAATTTTGGTGCAGCAAGGGGCAGGGTGCAAATCTGCCTGATTGTGTTGGTGTTGGCCTTGGCTCTGGAAAGGGCGTCGATATGAAGACAGACTACCACCATCACCCTGCAGCACAGGAGAGAGGATTAAGGTGGTGTTGGCCAGCCATTGTCAGCACTAGGCCTGGCCCCTTCTCCTTTAGGGCATCTGCCAGAGCTGTCCTTGCTGCACCTTTTGGTGCAGCTCAGGCTCTACTCAGGTGCTGGAGCCTTCATAATCTTGTGGTCATGGACCTGTTCAGTAGGGCTCTCTCTCTCTTCTCAATACAGTGATCGAGGATGTGTGGCAGACAGCTGTTAACAGATTGGGATCTGTCTCTGAGGGCTTCTGAAAGCCCTGGGTGGGCTTTCTGAGCAGAGTTCCAGGCCTCTGGGATAGGATGCACTGGGTGAGGATCTGCAGGTGAGGAAAGGGAGGTGAGCACAAACAGTGGTGAGGACCCAGCGGTGCAGTGGACAGGTGACCTTCCAGGAAAACCACGTGTCAGGGTGTGCTGGGGTGGTGGTGGTAGAGCTGTCTGTTGTGCTGTGGGTTGACTGGGAGCTCACTCCTACCTGACAGGTGTCAATGCCACCCTGCAGGTGCCCAGCTCAGAGGTTGTGGTCATGGATGGCCCCTGCATACAACTGGCTGCTGTTGCAGTGGTTGACATCAAAAAGGTGGACCTTGGCCTCCTGCAAAACATCAGGTGATGATGCCGCTCTGAGGATAGAAAAGAATCCAGCATATTGCTAGTTCTCCTGCCCCATCTGGGTGAAGCCCTTGCCTAGGTCTTGGCACTGTTTCTTGAAGGCACTGTCATTTCTGTCTTGCTTTGGGCAACAACTCAGGCCCACCTCTCTATGGACAAATGTACCTACAGCCTAGCTGTGGCAACATTTGGCCTCTGCTGTCAGGAAGTCCAACCCACCTCCCCAGTGTGCCAAGCTTGCACACGGTTACCAAGTACTTGCTGGGAACTCACATCTTGCAGCAGTGGAGCCCCAGCAGCTGACACAGCAGGTTATCAACTCGGAGATTCTTAGTGAGGTATCGGACATGCAGGAAAGATGGATATAGTCAGTGCACTGCACAGGCTGGTCCAGTTATAGTAAGGCAATGTCACTGGGCTCCATGATGCTGCTATAGTGCTCAGGAACCATGAGCCATTTCATGCAGCTCACCTGAGTCTTGCTGACTCAATGGAGTGGCACCAATCACCATGCACCACATCATAATGTGACTGGAAGACAAAGGTAGAAAGGGGTCAGAGGGAGCAGGCCCACATGCTGAAGCAGCCTGGCACTTCCCTGCCATCTGCTTCCCAGGATAGAGAGGAAAGCAGCACTTCAGAGGATGTGAATGCTGTAGCAGTGCTTAGGCACAAGAAATGTAAAACTAGAGACTGCTAGGAAGTAGTGGTATGAGCCCAGCCTTCTCCGGAGCAGTCTCTCTGCTGAGCTAAGCAGTGTCCAGGCTCCAGGTGTTTTGCAAGGAAATGGATAGGAGTAACACATGGTGCTGTGGACAGGACAGCTAGTGATTCTGCAGGGATATCCCTGTTCCCTGGTCCTCCTTATCTGGCCCTGATGAAGCAGTGGGCTGCTGTCAGGATCCACTGGGGTCTGATGTGGGACCCTCCACTTACATGCCCATTGCCTTTATGTTAGAGAACCTGGATGCTAATAATCCAAGGCCAGGCTCCTGGCTGGGCATCTGTGCCACCCACCACATGCGATGTGCCCAAGTGAGAGGCCATGGGCTGGAGTCCTCAAATCCGCCTCTAAGCAGAACCTTGTTAGTGTACTGCTCAAGGGCTTGCTGCTATTCAGACTGAGGATCAACAGCCTTCCCTGTTTTCCTTCCCTCCTGGCATCCTTCCCTTCACATAAGGTGCTATGGGCTGCAAGCCCAGGGAAGACCATGGGATGTGCATCTGTCTGCCCATTTCTGCTTCAGCCCCATTGACCAATTGTGCCAGCAGCCTGGGTGCTGACAAGGAACTGAGCCTCCCATATGGGGCCCAGCACAATGTGGCCTGGCCACAGGGGATAACCGAGGACCCACCAGTGAATATCACGAGGGTTGCCCCAGCCTCTTTCTCCAGACTCCTCAGGCAACTCTCCCATATGCTCTGCACAGGGCAGAAGGCCAGGAGTAGTATAAAGAGGGTGAGCACCTTCATCTCTGCCAGCAGTGTGATGTAGCAGCTGCAAGGACCGAAGGTGCATCACAACCAAGGCAGCAGGTGCCATGAAATGCCCACAGAACTCACATGCTTGTTCCAAGCGTTACAGGCAGCCTTGCCATCACTACACAATCAGATGCCAGCAAGTGCTCTGTCTGCCAGGTCACCTGGCACCACTGGGTCCCCTCTGGCTGCTCGGACAGTTTCTCTGTATTCCTCCCAGGCTACCTTCCTTCCACCTCTATATGCTTTTTTTTTTAATTATTATTTCAGTTTGATGGGAGTTCCTTGTTTATCCATGCAGGCTCCTTGGTGTTGTTGCCTACTTCCTCTTTGCTAGGATGCATTGCCCCTGGGAATGAAGGAGGTGACCCTCAAATACTATCAGGCTTTCTTGGGCTCCTCTCCAGTCCTGGGCTTTGTCCCATTGGTTTTTACCCAGAAGTTCCCTGAAGAGGCCAAAGGCTGTTCTCCTGAAGTCTAGGGTAGCAAGGTTGCCGTGCATCATCTTCACTGCCCTGAGGATCCAGAATGCCACCATTTTATGGTTGCTCCATCCAAGACTGCCCTTGATCTTTACGTCCTCTACCAGCCCTCCTTGTTGGTGAGAACAAGGTAAAGCATGGCACCTCTCTTTATCAGCTCCTCTATGACCTGGAGGAGGAAGTTATCCTCAACATATTCCAGGACCCTCATGGATTGCTTGTGCCCAGCTGTGTTGTCCCTCCAACAGATATCTGGTTGACTGAAGTCTCCCATAAGGACCAAGGCTTATGGGCCTGAGGATATTCCTATCTGTCTGTAGAGTTCCTCATTCATTCAGTGCCCCTGGTTGAGTGGCCTGTAGCAGACTGTTGCTGTGGTGTTCCCCACACTCACTCTGATCCTAATCTATACGGTCTCGGTCAGCTCCTCATCCATGCCCAGGTGGAGCTCCGTGCATTCATAACCCCTTGACTGCACTCAGACTTCTAACTCCTCCTATTTATTCTCCATACTGTGTGCATTGGTGTAAGGGCATTTCAGAGAGCAAGCCAAGCACACCATTTCTGCTTTAGGGGAGCTTTAGGTCTTCTGGTTTTCATTACTACTGGAACTGTGCCCCCACTAACCTAGCAACCACCCCACCCTGCTTCAAAACTAGTTTAAAGGCCTACGGATGAGGTCAGCTAATTCACTACCTAGAACCCTACTCCCTCTGGAAAGTAAGCCTTTCCCACATACTCCTGTCAGGCCTGGTGTCTTGTAAAACCATTCATGCCCAAAGAAGCCAAAGCCCTGCCTGTAGCACCAGTCCCTGAGCTATGTGTTTACAGACTGAGACCCTGTATTCCATTCCACATCATCTCCCAGAACTGGAAAGAAGGAAGAGAAAATAACTTGTGCCCCAAAGTCTTTCACCAACTGTCCCAAGGCCTTGAAGTCTCTCTATTCCTTTCAGACTACAGGATGCAGCTTCTACTCCATCTGCCTGGAAGATAAGGAATGGGTAGTAATTTGTTGACTGCACCAGGCTAGGGAGTCTCTCAGTAATATCCCTGATATGCTCTAGGAAGACTGCAGACCTTCATGTGATGAGGGTCAACTCGGCAAATTGGGCCCCCTGTTCCCTTCAGAAGAGAGTCTCCAACAACTGTGACTCTTCTCTTCTTCCTTTTGGGACAGGTTGTTATGTGGCCAGGAGAGCTCTTTGCCTTCAGTGAGACCTCAGGTATAGTTTTCCTTTCAGCCACCTCATTATCAGGCTGGCCATCTTCCAGCAGGGCCTCATATCTGTTTCTCAGTGGAACCTGGGGAGGTGAGGCAGGCAAGGCAGGCACTCACCTTCTGCCCTTGCCATGAATCTGCCTCCACTCACCCTCTTCATTTAGGCTTCTGCCATCCACCTGCCTGAGAGAGGATACAGGGTCCCTTTGATCCTAGATACTAGTTAGCAGCTGCTCCTGTTTCCTCTGCAGGGATAGCGGAGACTGGCTTCACTGATCTTCTTCCACATAGGCCTCTCTAATGCTCCCTGCCTGGTCCTCCACAGTGAGTGCCTTGTACCTATTGTTTAGAGGCACTTGGGAAGGAGCCATGGGCAAGGAGGTGGTTTTTTTCCTGCCCCGTTTGTGGACTAGTTTCCACTGACTGTTCCCCTTAAAGTTTGTACCTACATACCAATGAGGGAGTGATTCTGACTCCTGGATGCTCCTTAGCTTGTCCACCTACTCTCTCAGTTTTATCACCAGACTGAGCAGATAGTCTATCTGCTCACATCTCACACAACTGTTGTCTCCACTGCCCTTTATTTCTAGCATAAGCTGATGGCACTCCCTGCAGACACAGGCTTGGACTGCTGTGTGCTTGGCTGAGAGCTCCATTAGAGTTGATACATACTAAATTTATATTGACCAAAATATAACTGCAGTCAATATCTAAATACTAATTGCTATTTTGGTGTAATTTTCTATAGAAAATTATATTGTTGCCTAAAGAAAGAAAAGATGAAAGTGATTGATTCCATAAAAAGACAGACCAACGGAAAACCCTGTGTGTAGGGTGGGGGGTTCTCATGAATACTCTCTTTTCTGCTATTGCCTGTGTCAAAGTCTTTTTGACAGAACTAGAGACTTATTTTCACCTAATTTCCTTTGGCAGGCGAAGGCAAATTTTTATCATTATGATTGATCTCTGGGTTATCTGGATATTCTCATTTTAAGTTGCTATTAGAAATACTTGAATAATTTACACTTCCTGCCATGGGC
>VXBZ01001924.1:0-10448 GCA_013399135.1 Heliornis fulica | reverse complement strand
ACACGTTTCTAGTCTGTATAAAGGCAACATGTAGTTATAAAGAGTGCTACATGTAGCAATGAATTACAGACTACACTCTGTCATAAGGAGATTTCAAAGGCTTCTCTGAGCTGGTACAAAATAAAAATCTGTCACAAATTAGCTTAAAACTCAGACCAAGATTTGGGTTGTCCCTAACCCAATTTGAAAAATGGAAACCTTGAAGGAAAAGGAACCAAACAGTAACATTAACCTTTAAAAAATAAGAAAAAAAAAAAAAAGTTACTCATATACTGCAGCATTTCAATTTCAAGGATTATATGACTTAATATCTGAATTTATGCAAACCTGAGAAACTTCAGATATTTCAACTTNAGGGAAGGGAAGGGAAGGGAATAGCAGAGCAGAATGTAGGTGCCTTTCACGCACCTAGTAGAATTATGTCAAAAAACATTCATTTCAGTGTTTTCTTAATGTCCTTGAGTTGCCTACCTTACTCCATAACTAGCCTTGAAATATTTTCCTTTCACTACTTGGTGTAGTTGTACTAAATTTTTGAGTCTACTGTATTTTGTCAAAATTATGGTATATAAAATTTATTGTTATTGGTTCTACTGAATAGTAACACACAGAAGTAATGTCTTTCCTTCCCCATGGAACAAGATTTTGTAGTTCAAGTTCAGTAATTTTTCAAAGAGCCAGCACTTGTATGACTATGAACATCAAGGCAAGTTTTGTTGTTAGTTGTGTTTTTTTTTCTTTTTGTAAAGGCTGCACAAGTAAGAAAGAAAATTTTCCACTATCAGTAGTATAGAGAGTAATCTCATTTTTTTGCTTGTTTAAAATCCATATATGCAAACCTCTGCAAAATACAAAGGAAATAATTTGGAAGGGAAAAGAAAAGGTCACTATAGTCACAGAATCACAGAATGATACGAGTTGGAAGGGACCTCTAGGGATTGTCTAGTCCAACTCACCTGCCAGAGCAGGATCACCTAAAACAGGCTGTACAAGACAGCATCCAGACAGGTTTTCATTATCTTCAGATATGGACACTACACAACCTCTCTGGACCTGTTCCAGTGCTCTGCCACCATCACAGTAAACAAAGTCTTCCTCTTGTCCTGTCACTGGGCACCACTAAAAAAAAGATGGACCCCATCCTCCTCAAACCCATACCTCAAGAATTTTTAAGCATTGATAAGAACCCCCTTCAGTATTCTCTAGGCTGAAAAGTCCCAAATCCCTCTCCCTCTCTTCATAAAAGAGAGATGTTCCAGTCCCCTAATCATCTTTTTAGCCCTTTTTGTACCCTCTCCAGTAGTTTCCTGTCCTTCTTGTGCCTAAAAATGCAGAATTACAAAGAATATTCTGGATTAGGTCTCACCAGTAGAGAGCAGAGCAGGAGGAGAACCTCCCTGACCTACTGGCCATACTTTTCTTGTTATACCCCAGGATGTCATTCCTTGGCTTTCTTGTCCATGAGGGCACATTGCTGGCTCATGTTTAACCTGTTATCCACTAGGATAATCAGTCTATTGATTTGATTCTTGTATAAGGCCAAATCATCTTTTATTTTGTTTTTAACATCGCTCTTTAAGTTCTTTAATTTCTACTAAATCTTATTTCAATACAAGTATGCTATCACATGTTCATGAACACTTATAAATTATAACCTAGCAAATTCAGTTTACCCATCACCATACATAATAATAATATTGTTATAATAAAATAGACTAATTATCCTTTAAGAGTAACATCAGAAAAAGTGGTGTCAGCATAAACAGTACCCTCTCAATATAGCTTCTGAGACAGATCAGCATCAACTGCTACACAGCACCATTCAGTCTCTTTAAAATTTTTAGATTTCACATTTAACATTCATCACCTTTGCTAGGCAATATATTCTCATGTTTTATAGTATGTTATTTTCCATAGCACTCAGTACCTCTGAGAAAAAAAAAAATTAAAAAAAAAGTCCAAAGTCACTCTGTGACTCAGCTGAGAAAGGTCTTTCAGCTCAAGAGATCTTCTTTTTAACTCATAAATAATTAGCAGATTGCCTAATTTTCTCCAGGTGAGTGTTATCTTTCATAGTCCAGACCATAAAGCTCCTAGAAGCCTTAGGAACTTTTCAAAGTGGAGAATTTGTCCCAGTGAAAAGCAATAAATTCCCTATGGTATGTTACACCAAATAATTTAGTACTAACTTTCTGGAGAAACTCAAACTGAAAATACAAACAAGACTTTGAAAAGCAGAAGCCAAAGAGCAAAGCTGTGCAGAAGTCAAATGTTGCAGTGGTTGAAACCTCATAAGCAAGATAGTTTGATTCCTTCAGGCATTTTCTTCATAGCAGAGGTTACCCTTGGAATATGTCAGTACAAGTCTATAGACCCAACAAAAGTCAAGGGGTTCAATAGCCTATAAAAGGGAGGAAAAAATTCAGAAAGTTGATAGATGAAATGTCTGGTTTGGCCTGTATATGTTCACAAATAGTTTCCTACTTTAGAATTTACACAAATATTTTCTTTTCTCTCTGCTATGAGACCCCTATGTAGTATTTGGCCATCACTTTCATGTTCTCTGGTGTTTGAAAAAGATCCTCACCCACATGTGAAATACAACCGTACATTTGGTGTACAACAGTTGCAAGATTAAGGATTATAATTGAAAGTGCTCTGGCTCTAATGGTATATATGCCAATGATGGGGAACAGAGTTGTTTTTTTTTTAATAATAGCCTTTCTTATTAATAAATATTATGGATTCAGACTATTTTGAAACTGTTCTTACTGTATCTTCTAAAATACCTCTTTTATGATATTTCTAGAGATACATTTCACGTCCCAAATTTCAAAGCTACTTAGATGCACTCTTCTCTAATTTTGTGCTTCAGCAGCTGTCTAGTTTTTTTCCTCTTTTCCCATGATCTCTCTTCATCTTCAGTTCCCTTTAAAGATCACTTTTGTTTGTCCCCTGTGTTTTGTCATTTATATTTCTTCCTGACCCTAATGACATGGCTCATTTCCCTAATCAGCTGCTTTTCTGTGCAGCTTTGAGACATTCTTTTGTGTCACTCTTCACTGATAGCTTCCCTGGCTCAACTTGGCCTATGACTGGCAACTGCTCACTAGTTCCAACTCAGATGTTAAAAGTTACCTAATACAAGAGCTGGATCCTCAGGATCCTCACCTCTTTGTACTGACATGCAGACACAAAAGAAATTATAAAGGTGGCTGAAAATGACTTGTCCCTTGTGCAGGGAAGTCTACAAATACTTTATTACAGAAGTCTTTCAAAGTCTGCCAGAAATCCTGAGGAAACCACAATCTGTCACTGACACAGCTCTACATTTCAGGTGCCTTGTTTTTCTGTAGGGGCATATGAAAAACAAAATCCAGGATAACAACATTACTGTGGAAAGGCAATACCATCCACCCCTACTGTGCAACAGACCTAAGTATAGTGCTAGAGAACTTCTTATTTGGTTTCATTCACAATTTTTAAAACCTGTCTGCACTGTCATCCAAACTGTTTGAACACAATAAAAAGGGAATACTAAAATGTATGGCAACCAGGGGTCTTGGGGAAGCAACACTGGTTATTTTCATTTACTCTGAGTTACATAAGGAGGAATTAGAAGTTGGTAACTTCTAAAAGCCCACCATAAGTTTCTTCTAAACATGAGGGATGCCATGTACTTGACAGTGTGTCCACGATTGCCTCTGAGACTCTGCTCTGCAGGTTTGTTGATTAAAGGACTGTGCTACTAAAGGCACTTACAAAAGTCTCACTGTATATTAAAAGAAATACTGCAATTGGATCACAAAATCTCCACTCAGGATTCAGGCCTATATGCTTTAGAAACAGACAAAGAGCTTGCAATCCAAAAGAAAAACACAGATAAAAAAAAAGAGTGAGTGGAATACAATATATAGACAAAGTGATCATGAAATCAGAGTTTATTATTTTTACTTTTATTTCACACATCCACTTATCCATCCACATATACACTTAAACCAAAAGATAAACTGTCTATCTATTCCAGCACATTTCTGATATAACCAGGTGGAAAGCCATATTATGGCTGTAATCTCCTGTGTCTCACACAGGTGCAGTGTATTATCCCTCTGCAGTGCAGTACACTACAGGCTGAGTAGCAGCCCCTCCTACTTGCAGCCAGCAAATCACATTTGGGAATGAATAGAAGTGTTTACTGGAGGAAAGTACTTGCCTACAGACCTTAATAGAAACTTCTCCCTAGTTTGTGGTATAACTTTGTAATTCCTTTTTGAATTCTTACTTTCCAATTACTCTGAATTTCAGACAAAATGTGTTTTGACTATATTATGTTAGGTTCATTAACTTAGATATTTGCATACTGGGTAGCCTTTATCCCCCATCTTCTGTACGCAGTCATAATATAGAGAAGTGAAAGAAGCAATAACAAGGGCCAGATAAAATCATCCATCTGAAAAACAAGCAGGATTTCAAAAGTACAAAGGATATCTGTTACCTATATGTCTGTTTCGTTATTCCCAACTTGTAGCTCTCTTTACACATAAATTACTATAATTTTATTATTAGAAGACTAAGTTCCTACAAAGGGGAATAACCAGTTATAGATTAATAGATATTGGGAGAAACATCTGGAGGATCAGCACCCTGCTCTAATGGGGGCTAACTTTGCAGTTAAGCCAGGCTATTCAACACTTTCTCCAGTTAATTTTGTGCATCTTTCACAACAAACTCCACAACTTGTCCTGGAAAACTGTTCCACTCTTTAACAACTCTTATTGTCAATTTTTTCCTCTTGTCCTAGCACAAGACACTTCTGAGAGTCTGGCTTTGTCTTCTGTATCCTCTGCCATTAGGCATTCATATACAGTGTTAAGTTCCCCTGAGTCTTCTTGTCTTTAGGATAAACAACTTAAGATCTTTCTGCCTCTCCTTGTGTAACAGATTCTCCCATCCCTTAATCATTGTTCTGGACCTTCTCTGAATTTGTTCCATTGAGTTCCTGTATCTCATGCATTGTAGAGCCCAGAACAAGAAACAGAATACAGATATGACCTCACCAATATGATGGTTTATATTTTTCCCAATTCAGCCCAGGATGTTGTTGATCTTTTTTTGCTCCAAGAGCACATGGTCATCCTGTTCAGTAGGACACCCAAGCCATTTAATGCCAAGATGCTTTCCAACTTGTGGAAAAGTTTCATGTTGTTGGTTCCCAGAATACAATGGTGGACAGCCTTAGTCATCCCAGGACTTTGCATTTCCCTTGATAAATTCAATGAGATTCCTGCCTACAGACTTGTCCAGCTTGTCAAAGTCCCTCTGAACAGCAGCATAACCATCTGGCACATGAAACACTTCTCTCAGTTTTGTATCATTTGTAAACTTGTTTGTGAGTATGCTTGGTCTCAGAATCCAGGTCATTAATGAAGATGTTAAACAGTATTGGCTCTGGAGCACACAACTGGTGACTGGTTGTCTTTTGGAATTCATACCGTTGTTCACAATTCTTTCAGCCCAGCAATTCAGCTAGTTATTAATCCAACTCACTTTGCACTTACATGGGTCTGTACATATCATCCTATGAAGTTACATGAGAGACAGTGTGAAAGCCTTGTTGAAATCAGAATAACCAACACCCACTGCTCTTCCCTCACCCACCAAGCTATTTATCTTAGCATAGAAGGTTGTCAGTTTGATAAAGCATGAGTTCCCATTCATAAATCCATGCTCTTCTTGATCAACACTTTGTCTTTCATATGTTTTCAAAGAGTTTCCGGGAGGACTTCTAGAGAGGTTCTGTTGCTTTTCTAGCAGATACTGTGAATGTTAAGCTTACTGTGGTTGTCTGAAGGTGACCTTATCTACTTGTTCTCTTTGATCAGTGCGTAGCAAGCACCCTAAAAATATCTCTGTTGGTCAGCCTGCTAATTCTGACTGATGCCATGAAAAGCTGAAATAAAAAATCAATAGTATTGGTGACTATTAAGCAGGTATTCTATATTTCAGCTCTGGGTGCACAGCGAATCGCTCCTCCTAATATGCACCCCGAACAAGTTACATACACAGCTTATATGCAAGTCAGATTCACGACCATTCCAATAAATTATTACCATATTCATTATTTTCCAAGAACTCATTATCATAGGTTTCCACCCTTTCCTGCATGGTTACTACAATCTTTAGGTAGTCTTCAAGGTCCCTGGTGACTGTTTACTTTATCCACTCATCTTCATCACTGTATTTTTGCCGCAAACTATAGCATTTATCTTCCTCTTCTTGTTTACCAGAACTGCATGTTTGGGGTTGGGGTGCCTTGTAGCTTTGAGTTTTCTTATTCTTGGAGATAGTTCAGCTAGAAATCTTACATGCATTCCACAATACCACTGATACAAAAATATGTTACAATCTACAAAATTCTAGACAGCAAGTCTCTATTAAGTTCATTGCTGCACAATGTGTTGTTGACACCCACAAAACTTCAGACAGGAAGTCCACACCAGACTCAGGCCTCTCTTTGTGACCCTTTAGGGCCTTGTGCATACAAGACAGAAATTTGGGGAAAGCTCTCATACCTTTTCTGAAAGATGAGCATAACTAAATGCCTGTGCAGTGCTTCATGTTATGAAGCAATGAAGAACACAATCTTCATGTGTTCCCAAATTTCTGTCTTGTATGCACTGGACATTGCACACAAATTTTTCACTGGCAAGAAAAGATAGGTTTGCTATTTGTTAACTCCTAGACGTATCCTTTGGCCTCCTCTTAATTTCCAAGTATATGAAATCTCTTCATTCCTTTAAAAATATATTCCCATTTTAGTAAATATCTACTTGTCTATTTCATATATTATTTATTGAAATTTTTTCTGTCCAATGTGCTGTCACTTCCCACCTTTTTTTTTATGATGGGAATATCATCACTTTCTTGTCATCTACGTACTCAGGGGTTGAAACTTTATTTTTTCACTGAGAACTGATTTTTGGAGTAAAGATGCTTTTTAAATATATAGTTGGACTCCTCTCCTTGTTTCAGTTCTTCTCTTTCTTCTATTAATTAATTTTTACTAATTGAGTGTATGCTTAGAAACCTGTTTGTTCCAAGTGCTACAGTGGAGCTTCCAGACATACATATATTTAACTGTATGTATTGTAATTTGCTAAGCATAAACAATGTTTAAATATGAAAAATCTTTCCTTAACAATGATTTTATTTGATCTAGGTTTCTGCTTGCACACGTCTCTACTACTAAATACATATACCAGTATAAAAACTCCCAACAATTTAAGTGATTTTTATTCTTACAACAAGATAAAAAAGAGAAAACTCCATCCAATTTAAAGTGATCCATCTATGCCTTGAAACATAAGGATTAATCATTCTTATTTTCTGAAAATGAGCAGAATTTCAGGTAATATTCTTATTAATAAAAGTGATTCTATAATCTTTTTTTTTTAATCCAGACAATCTAATTTGCTCTATCTGGTTTATTTTCTTCAAGAAAATCCTGTTTGATAGTGGATTACTACAAAATCTAAAAACAACAAAAAAGTCAGTGTAAGGAATANCTCAGCTTAGTACTGTAAGTAGCTGACCCAGACCTCACTATCTGTAAAAGTCTGATTGGAAATATTCTGAACTATGAGGAAAAATCATTTGAATAACTAAAGAAAATGTTATTACATTTTGTAATCCAGTAACACACATCAAAGTTATTAACACTACACTCTTAACAGTGATTGAACTTCACCTAAATATCAATCTATTTTCAATTCAGATTAAAATGAATTTGGAAAATAATTTTTGCAGAAATAGAAAGGAACATGACCTTTTTCTGACTGAAAACTAGAAAGTGTGTCAGTTCCTCGTCATTATTTTCAGCAAGAGAAATAGTTGTCTTTTGGAAACTCTAATTGAAAGAAGCCATGTTGCAAGATGAAAACAAAAGTCTATTTTTTAGCACACTTTCTCCTACAACAGAAATAAAACAACCTTAAATTTGCTATATGAAGTACAAAAAAAAAAGTTATTTTGAACAATTTAGATTAGAGAACAATTTTCCATGGCTTTTCTGCTCAAAGTGTAGAAGGTTAAATTCATCTATTGACTTCTAAAGATGCATTTAAAGCCAACACCTGGCCTTCAGAAAACTCCATACTAAAAATATAACCCATGAGAGCACAGTTCAGGCTCTTATTTTTATCTCAGTATTCTTCTTTCTCTTAGTCTTCCATCATCAAATAGTCATTCTAACAGAGGAGGCACATTTATTGACAAAACTGAAGCTCCTTAAGAACATATCTATTTTACTATAGTTTCACATTTGAAACCCAGTAATGTAACAAGGACTACTTAACCTCATAAAAGTAGCAGCTCAGTAAAAAAAGATTAAGATAATATTTCAGATAAAATCATTGTTCTAGATAGAAAATTCGTGGAAACTCATTCATGCTAAATTTTTATGTAAGCTGAGTTCCCCCGCAAGAATAAAAATAATTCTAGGGAAGATGTAAGTAATCCAGTGTAACATTTGTCATTGGAATATAACAGCAATATCTCAAAAATCATGATGGAAGGAGACAGCTACCTACTTGACATCCTCAGCATCAACACGGATGCTAATTAGCAGCATTAAAAAAAAAGTCTACTTGGGTATTGGTGATAATAAGCATGTAGGGTGAAGAGCCCTCACCACTGCACCCTTCATGGAAATTCACTCCACTGACTGAAAATCTTTTTCAATGGATGTAGCATATACAAAGATTCCAGAATAGGCTGTACAATATTCATACAGTGCTATGAACAAGGAAAATAAAATCATGACAAACAAAAACTAGACATCTTATTTTAGAGGCAAAAAATGCAAACCATAACATGATGACTAATGAATGGAAATTAAAATACAAAAAGAACCTGAAGTTTATCAGAGTTGAGGAAGAGCCATAGAAATATGCTTGGCATCTGAAGTAGCTTTTTCATGAATTACCTACAAAATCTGCACAGAGGTATGGATATCACCCAATTTATGGTGAAAAAGAAATGTAAAAAAATAAAACTTGAGCAGCTTATAAAAAAGTCATACATACATGAAGAAGCATATAACAGTAGGCAAAAATTCTTGTGCTAGCAATAAAAAGAAAAAAATCTGTGAAATAGAGATTACTATAGAAAATGAAGACATTCTAATTTAAACAGAAAAATGGATTTTAAGTCTGTAGCATAAGTAAAAGAAACTGGAGGCAAAATGCAACAGCAAAGAAAAAACAGTGCAAGAGAAAGTGCAATTCAGCATTTCTAGAATTAGTAATTCTACCTGGAGCTAGTCAAAGAGTTTTGTAAAGCTAAACCAAATGTTTTGCACAAATGATGTGCACACAGGACATGAAAAGTTGGTACATGTTCCTTCTACTCTTTTTTGTCCACAGGGTTTGAATGATCACACTAGCAAAACACTTGTGTTCTACTCAGGTAAGTGATCTAGACATTCCAGATAATCAGTCTAGAGAAGCTAAATGCTGCAATACTGATCAACACATTCATAAAATCCTAAGTAATTTGCAAAAACAGCACATCACATCTGGCTCAAACCTGGTAATGAAAAAACAGCCTTGAAATCCAGTGACAAACTATGTTACTTTGGAAAATCATCAGGAACTTATGTGAGCTAACATTTCTAAGGCTATAAAGGCTTATAGCCTTAGAAATAGTATAGGAAAGACTAGAGAGGGATCACAACATTGAGGCCTCATCAATATTTAGGTAAGAAAGCAATGCAACAACAGAGGAGAAAGAGATTATTTTAGTGGGGGGAAAAGATATAACTTTTGAAATAAATTATTAATAAAAATTATGGACTGTTAGTGAAAACACTCCATTACCTATGAAAACGAAAATCAACAGTTTCCATCTCTATCAGAAAGAATCATTACATGTTTGTGTGTGATGGAAAAACAATTGACTGCAGGGTTTTAAAAAAATATTTACTCACCCCTCTCCAGATAAGGTCTCTCAGTAGGTTTCCTCAGCCAGCGTCCTGGTCAAGGGGTAAGGGTCTCCTTACAGAGTAGAAGTGGTTCCCTATTCTCAGCCCAAATGTAAGAGGTTTTATTGGGTTTATTTCTTTGATCTACATATCAGTGGGCAGGTCTGTGATGGAATTACAAGTTTTCACTGGGAAGGTGGTGAAGCACTGGAACTGGCCTCCCAGAGTGGTTGTGGAGTCTCCTTCTCTAGAGACATTCAAGACCAATCTGGGCACAGTCCTGTGTGATTTAATCTAGGTGATCCTGCTCAGGCAGGGAGGATTGGACTAGTTGATCTTTCAATGTCCCTTCCAACTCCTAATATTCTGTTTCCTCATTAGTCATTAGTAAGGGCTGCTAACACCTGTGCAGTTAAATTGGACATGGTTTAACAGTGGTTAAACAAGGGCCTGTTGAGCAAAATTAAGT
>VXBZ01001923.1:1028482-1054162 GCA_013399135.1 Heliornis fulica | reverse complement strand
TCCTAAGCTCCAGCCAAAGTTGGAGCTTAGGAAGAAAGCTAGGAAAGGAAAGGAGCTTAATTAAGTGTCTTAAATATGGGTAAAACTTTCAGCGCTGCTAGAAAAATAATAAGTACTTTTAGCACAACTGGCATTCCCCCCCACTCATGCTTTACTGCTACTTTCTAAATAGCAAGATTGAAATCTCAAAAAAGAGAGAAAAGGGTGAACTCTTGGTTTTTTTTCTTAAATTTAAAAAAGAAGGATTCAGGTTTAGGCAATAAATAAGATTGGTCTCACTGGTGAGATGCACATTTTCAGTAAAACTACAAAATTTAGGGGTGAGTAAAAACAATGTAATGACGATAAATAAATAATGGTAAGGAGTGGATAAAATTACCTTTTTTTTTTTTTTAGTCAGTGAAAATAATCTGCAACAAATTATTAATAAATAAAACTGGTATTATTCAAGCTCGATTTGTAACACATTAAATGTTTAAAGCCTTTATCTTTCAAGATGCTTTTTTCTTGGTAAGGCTACACTAACCTTGTTAAGAATCTCTGAATCATCTGGTTCCAGCTCCTCTTAGAACTGAGTAAAATGTATGTCTGCTGTAATCCGGTACAGAGTACAGAAAGTATAAAGTTCCTGTATGAGGAGCAACATAAGTAATAATTCCTTAGAAGAAGCTAAACTTGGAAAGACTTTTTTTAATGGAGGGTAGGATTTTGTAATGTTTAGATTACCTTGAGGGCACTAAAGCTTAACCCATTTGATATTGTATTTACTTTCTTAAACGGATCTGATTACCTTGTTTTCCGTAGGCATCTTTAAAATAAAGCTTTTAGCAATGACAGTGATGGTCAATGTCTGGTGTCAGATTGCAAGACTCATTCACTGTTTAATGCGAAGTTTTATGAGACTTATAAGGTCTTTAGTTGTCTGGAATAGATACCTAGAGCCATTTTATCTGCCCTGCATTATGCAGCTTGGCATCCAGCTTCTGCTTCATTTGGATACAAATCTCCCACAGATCCTCTCCTTTTGTGTCTGTCAGGCCTGTGCAGGTAACTTAAGGAATATAAAATCTGAAGCAATTATGTCTTGGGTACTGAATCCTACCCCGACTGCATTTATTGTAATATAGAAGTATCTTGCTTCATCACTCATTTAAAAAATAGCTCTCTAGGGTGCTTTAATCTAGGATTTCAAGGTTTGTTTTACCTACCAAGTTGGTATTTATTTTATCTGGAATTGAAGCTACTCATTTGTAACCCTTCCTTAAGTGAAACAGTTGGGAAGAAAAACATAACACAAATTTTGAAATTAACTCTCTCATCACCCTCCTGAAGAAAGGCAGTACTGGAAACTGCTGTGCATCTTTTCAAGAAGGTCATTAAGGAGAAGAAAAATTTACAATATAAAATTACACTAAAAAAGCCACCTGCAGTTAAAAAGAAAACAAAACTACTTGTAGAAATATTTAGAATTATGCAGTCAGAATTCCAGACAAAAATATTTTTAATTGCAAGCCTCCTAGAGAGCTTGAGGATGAAGAAACAGATGTTTTGTTCAACTCTTTTACCTTTTTAATACAGAAACAAATAATAAGGATTTTAGTTTTAAAAAATTAGACTGAAATGTTACACTGCAGCATCAGAGCCTGCAAGCATAACTCTAGGAGGTTTGCTATATTTGTCCACAGATAATTATGAAATTGCCAGAACTTTTATCTGGTGACTAAAAGACGATAACATAAATTTTCTGATTTCAGACGTATTTCACAGAGGTTTAGTGGAAATAGTTTTACAAATGTTTTAAGAGTAAAAACATCACATCTAAGAATGTTTTAATTGTGTTTCATAAAGTAAACAATATTCAGTTATATTTCTTTGGTTCTGTTTCCAGCTCATAGTTCGGTTTTATTAATTTTAACACAAATTTATAAATGTCCCTGGAGGCACAAATTAAACCCAGGATATTTGGCCTATCCTTGGAGAACACCCTGTATTCGGTGATTCTGTGTGAAATGCTAAGCTCCTCTCCAGCTCTTCTGAAAGTAGTTCTAGAACATATTTTTTTCATTCACATCTGTAGAAACAGCATACTCATTCAATATTCATACACACAGAAGGAAAGAATAACCGTTCAGTTGTTAAAAAACAAACTTAAAAAAAAAAAAAAAACAAACCCAAAAAACCCTCTGAGAACATCAATCTAAAATATTCTTATGTCACTTATACCACTGCAGCAATTGCTGAAATCAATAACCTGATTTGTATACTGGTTTGGGACCTCAGAATTATTGACTGTTTTCTCATAATTTGTAGTGGAAGGATTCAGAAAGTGATTAGGCAAGTAATTCAAAGAAAAGTCCATTACAGAGTAATAGTCACTAGGTCAGACTGTGAATTGTGGTGAGCAGATGCTGTACTGACATATAGAATTGACATTTTCCCAGTTTCTGTACTGTCCCTTTTGACCACCGTGGGAGAACAGCATATTGAAGTAGTTGGACTTTTGGACTGACCTGGAACAGGCATTCCAGTACAGAATGGTGATAAATTCCTTTGAAAACTACTTCAGCCTCTTCGAGAAATTGCTAATAGCTACTCTAATTATGGTGTATACCTATAGTTTCACACTTCACTATTATATTATGAGACAATGTCGTTATTCCTGTGCAGGTCAGGATGTATAATGTAGTGCCTTTTATGTTTTGCAGGGCTTGTTATCCTGTCTTACAGAAAAGCACCTGTCTGTTAAGGGAGTTTCTTCACCCTATGTTTCCCTCAGCAGAGTTGCAGGCTCTTAAATCCCGTGAGATTATTTCCTTGGGTGGTACAGCAGTTGTAACAGCTTGAGATGGGTGCCTCTGTAATAGGACCCTCACCAAAGAAATCCCTGGACAACTATACCCTTACAAAGTTTCCCTCCACTCACACCACAGTTCAGATAAATACTAGTATTAGGGTCTGAGGTCTTCCCTGTTTTTCACTGAGTCCTTTCCTTGCCTCTATGCAGGCTGTTTCTTTTCTCATCTGTAAGGTTGCTACTGCTTCTGCTGTCAGTTGTGGCTTCCTTATCTTCCAACTTGAACTGACTCTGGGGTCATTCATCTTTTACTTAATTAGGTGAAAGTTCAATAAAAGTTCCAGCATACCTAGGTGAAAGTTCATGGTTTGTGGCCAAAGGTTTCAGCAAATTTTGCCACTTATGCTGAGCTAGTTATGCCAACGCTTTTGCTAAGCTTGACAGCTAATATTTCCCAATATCTCTTTTTTCATTAATTCTTTTTAAGAAATAGTATTTGACTAGATACTTGGGCCTACAGCTGTGCCCCAAAAGAATGTTTTGATATCCATATTCATATGAAGTACAAGTAAAGCTATACAAATTCATTCTCAAAATGGGTCTGTCCTTATGCATTAGTAGATCTGTCCTAATTTGTACCTCAAAATACTTGAATTGTGGTTATGCTTTCCTCCAGATGCACACAGAGTCACACCACTTACTGTAAGAGTTTAACATGTTCATTTTAACTTACGGCATTTTTTAGAATAAGGGTTTTGTTAAACCTGGAAGGAGCATAAATATTGGAATTGCTGACAGTTTTACAGAAAGAATGAAAAGCATATTCGTGCATGTTTGCACTTTTCACATTTTAGAGAATGTTTTTTGCAAGCGATTTAAATTGACTTTGCTAAACATTTTGGTGGAAAAATCGCTTTGAGCTCTGTTACATTGCGTAGGTATAACATCAAACAACTTCTTTGAATCAAATTTATAGCTTTGATGTTTAAAGTTTTAGTTTAGAGCATAATGCAGATGTAAAATTGAAATGCTTGAACTTTTTAATCAAACTTTCCACACTTCTGTAATATCTACTAAGCTTATTAGCTTGAACCACTTTTAAAGGACATTGAATTTTATTTTTTTTTCATAATTATTCAGAGATTTTGATGACTACTTTGCTGCTTATGGGTGTTTTTCCACAAAAAAACATACTGAATATTATACTTGAGTGATATGTGAGTTTTGATACTTTCTCTCAACTATGTGACTAATAAACTAAAGAAAATCCGTAGTGAAAAGATTTATCAGATTTTGGAAAACTGAAGCTCCCTTCTTAGACACACAAATATTGTTCTCATCACAGACTCATTCTTCAGCTTTAAGTTTCAGTTGCTTTACACGTGTGGGACAAGACAGCAGGGCAAGCAATGTAAGAGGTTCTTAGAGTGTATTGACGAGAACTTCCTACTCCAGGTGATGAAGACAATGAGGAGAGGTGCCCTGCTGTACCTCATACTCAACAACAAGGGAGGGGTCTGTTGGAGATGTGAAGATCAAAGGCAGCCTTAGCTGCAGTGACTATGAGGTGGTGGAGCTGTCCTTGGAAATTCTCGTGTTTCCTTTCTGAAGCTCTGTATCCTCATGATGTTTTATTTGAGAAACTTTCACTCTCAATGTATAGTCCTTATTCAGAATGCATTTTCAATATCTCTAGTTTCGTATCCTCTTCTCTTTTTTTTTTTCCCCCTCTCTTAGTTTCCTCTCTTTTACTTCCGTACTAGAAATCAGATGCAAACAAGTTCAGAGGTTTGTCACCCCAAGACAAATGCCTGTTATCAAATTAAGAATTTATATGTGCTTAGAATTCTANAAAAAAAAAAAAAAAGGTGGGGCCGATAACTAATGACCTAAAACCATCTGATTAGATCTGTATATCTTGAGTCTAATGGTAGCCCACTGTAATTCCTATATATGTCTTTTGAGACTAGTATGCCATCAGCATTTTGTTTGGTTCTTCATATCTCATCTTGAATGACTGCTGTTAGCCTATTATCTTTTTGATGTTGCTTATAAAGGTTAATCAAGTTTCTCAGCATATTCTATTACAGATAAACCAAATAAGCTTACCAAAACCTTTTAGAGTATTTTTCTTTGTTTCCAACTGTAGTGTTGTGGGGTTCTTTTCACTGAACTGGTTTACATACACAATTGTATTTTTAAAGCATGTCAGTAAAAACAGGTGTAGAACTTCTGCGTTAGTTTTGGTTGTGGCATATATATAACAGAGGTAGAGCTTTTTCTTCAGTTCTTTTTTTTATACCCCTAAGAATTGGAGTACTTAATTGGCTAACGCATCATCTTTGGAGCTTACATTCAGAGGCTTATTCATTAAGACCTCAGACAAACCTCTTTATAGATGCTGCAGGATTCACTTGTTGCTATAATAATGCTTCCTGAGAATACTGTCTCATTTTGCAGCTGTGTCTTGTTTAACACTGAGCTAAATTAAAAGAAATTTACTTTGAATGGGACCATCAACCTAGATTTATCTGTATGGATGACACATGCATCAGTTAGATTAATTCTGCCAATCACATGCTCTTCTTGTCACCAGTTAATTTTTATTTACTGCATATCATGGATAAAATTATTGAATAGAGTGGGGCTTAGAAAGCAATTAGAGGCATCCCTTTTTAATTGCTGTTTTTAGTTATACATTCTCTTAAAAATCCATCAGTTCATCAGCTTGTGATAAATTTAATACATGTTTTCTTGCTGTTCTGGGATGTTTTTTTGAAGAGTATGGTGTACAGCCATATGTCTAATGCCTTACGAGTCTAGATCTATCTTGTTGGGTTTTTTCTGACAACTTTGTAGTTGTGCAAAAATTAATTTTTTAAAACAACATACTCTTTTAAAACAAATTCTAATCTCCATTTGTTTGGAATATATTATTTTGAGGTATTTGAAACAATCTTCAGAAGCTTTTGTATTACTTTGCATGGAAGTGATGTCAGGAAGTCATTCTGCATGTCATTTTTTATTACTGATATGTGAACATTTTTCCATTTTCATGATATATCCATGAAATTTAAAAGCTAATAGTGATTGTCATGTGTTTTATGTTCTTTTGTAATATGGTAAAGCAGATGAACTGATTTCTAGAAAGGTTCATATTTCTTTTCATTTCTTAGTTTGGGAACAAAACAGCAGGTATAGCATGAAAAGGCATTCTGTCACTCAAGAAAAACTGACATGGCACTGTAGAGGGCTTAGAAATCTCTTAATAGGTATATTCAGTATGTCATTTCTTAAGGCAAAGTATTGCATGCTTAATATTTATGCAAGGGAAAATAATATGGCTTCTATGAGTGCTTTCTGCATGGTTAAATTTTTTTCAGTACCTCCAGATTTTTAAATATGTTCTAAATGGAGGACTGAGATCATGGTATTTTCAGGGTTCACTGGAAGCAGAGTAAAACTCATTTATAAATTTACTTAACTAGATGGTTGCCTAGTAACAAATGCATTCTGTGCAGAGTGTTTGAGTTGTAGATAACGTCCTATGTAGAATCTTCAAAACAGTATTGGTAATTGCATTTTTACTATGTACTTTTGATTTTGCAGTTTTACTAGGTTTTTTCCATTTTTATTCATTAAACTAGGAAATTGCCATCTATGCAGACTGATTGACAACTTCTTAATTCTTTCATTAGGCAGTAAGCAAGATATCAATACACAAGTAAATACTAGTGGAAACACACTAAGAAAATTTCTTCGTAGTCATTTTGAAACATCTTTAGTCCTAAGAATTCCTCTTTTTTTTTTCCCCCGATTCTTTTTCTCCTTTTTTTGATAATTCAGTTCTTGTGAGATGCTGAGACTTAGAGCTGGTGGTGGTGAGAGGGTGTCTCAGGGAACTCAGTAACCTAAGTTAGGAATTCATCATCTTGCAGATCTAGACTGAAGACTAAGAAACACACGTGTCTAGTTTTCTGTGTATCTTGTCTTTAGCATAGATCTGCAGACATGGACTGTAGAGGGTGATTTGAAGTGATCTCAGATCATCTGACTATCAGATTAATTTCTATACAGTGGGCAATTCATCCAAGATTCGAGGATCTCTACCTGCCTGCTTCACTTAATTCTGTGATGGAGTTGAACAATCAGGGATATGCTTTCCAGCTTGATTGTAATTCATTCTGTTAATGATATATTTTAATACATGGAAATGGGAAGAATGCCAAGATCACAAAGTTCAGGAAGAACTTTAGAAGTCAGATAAAAGAGTATCTCTGCATACGCCATAGGCTCTCCGATGGCAGCTGTAATGTAATGAGAGTAAATGCAAATCTTAAAATCTATTAGGAAGAAAATGATCCTCCTGTGATCAATTTGCAATCCAGAATGGCACTTCCCATACCTGATCCTTTATCATTCACAGTACAAACGCAGGTGATGTTTGAGTGTGGAAATTGGTACTGGATAGCTATCTTCTGTTTATTTTTTCTGTATACATGGAATTTCATGGTGTGTTAATTATGTTCTGCAGACGTGTGTGGTGAACATACTTTCATTTCTCCGCATGCCATAGTGAATGCTTCTAAATTAGATATAGTAATTAGACATGTCAATTAAATATAGTTATGGCAATTTCATTTCTTCCACTGTAACATCAAATCAATACAATATAGTAAAGCTTTCTAAGAACATGATGTGCAAATACTGTGACAGTTTAGTGTACCAATGAAAGAAGTTTAGTTTCCAAATGGTTCTTATATTTTTACTGAGATAATTAAACACATATGAAGATTAAAAAAATGTGATTGTGTGCCAGTAGCGAAGAACATGTACTTCACTGTGTACCGCCAGCCAGTGACAGGGAATGTAAACAGAAGACTTTGTCATCCAAAATGTCTTTTCAGTATTTTTTTCTGCAGTCTCAGGAAAAAGACTGTGTGTTCATAGTATCTTGTAAATGAAGTCGTAATCTGTAATTGGGACTTCCAGGACCAAATAATATATGATCCAGCACATACATAAAAAAATACAATGCTTGAATGAACTGTATTTACAATAGGTGTCTGCAGATTTTCAAGCCTTTTTTCTTTAGAAGTGTATGAGAGCAAAACATATTAATGCTTGCTCTAAGGAAAGTCAGAAAAGTAGCTGAAAAATGTATGCAGCGAACTTCTGTTAAATTGTGCTAGAAGACCAAAAGCCATTATGAAAAATAAAGTTTCTATAGTACTTGGATAGATGAATAATAAATAAATAATTGAAATTTAATTATAACCAGAGAGAAAATGCAAAAATAAATCATGTGTTATGGTTGCCTATGCAGGCAATTTTTGTCTTCTACCTTGTAAGTTTAGCATAGTTTGAGTCACTGCTGTTTGTATTTTACGACGTAGAATTAAAAGAATAAACGGAACTCATTCTGTGTATGTATATGATGATGTACAGACACATAGGGCTTTAGTTTAAAGTTTGAATTTTATATAAGGATAAAATAATTTGGTCAAAGGTAGTTATACATTTTATCCTTTAGTGTAAATATACTTCTTTTTGCTTCTTGATTATTTTTACTATATATTAATTACTGATATTTTGTGTTGCTAAGTAGATGGTAAAAAATAAAGTTTTATGTTTGGGTGGCTTTGGAAAAAGTTAAAGAAATTAATGGCATTATTTACACTCTTTAATAGCCTTTATTTAATTATGAAGACTAACAAAATGTTGACAAAAGCCAAAGATTTAATAACTGATTTCTTGCTGCACTCTGACATGATTTTGGGGGCTTGGTATAAATAGAAACCAAATTGACTAAATAACTTGTAAATTTTAGATTGAAAAATTATGTAGGCACCGTGTACTCACACACAGATGTAAAGCATAACAGAAAATATGCGAAAGTACGAATTCCTCTAAATGTATTATGCATATTAGTAATTTTAATTACTTGCTTGTGTTATAACTCCACGTGAAAACTGCAGCAGAGAGTTAGCTCAGGGGTTTCAGCCAGCTCCTTGACTCACGGGCCAGCTGCCAGGCCAGTGAAGTTAAATGGCTTCTTTTTACAAAGGTTTTGAAAGTGGCAAGTCAGAGTAAACTGTAACTGTTCTGGAGGCATTGTTTATATTTTGAAAGGAAGCTCTGAACAAACAGCTTACAGTTAATTGCTGTAAAAATTCATACTGCCATGGTTATTAAGCAGAGTTCTCGTTAATTGTTTAAATACTTAAAATGCTTTCCTAACTTCAGATGCAACTGAGCACATTTTCAAAGTAGTGCTTTCAGGCTCTTAGGAGATTTGAAAAAAATACGCTATTGAATTTAGAAAAATCAAATAGTGTTTTCCGGGTTGGTGCTCAGTTACGCTTCCCTGATTGTTGTTCTTATTATTGGGTGATTGTAAAAAAATACAGTATAAACGCATCAGTAAGTTTTTTTTAAAAAGTGTATAAACATAAAGAAAATCAGACTTTTACTGGGTGTAGGCGGTAGGTGCTGGCGGGGTCTTTTGTGAGGAGAGGCCGGGACTGCCCAGAGCCAGACACAGCTGGTTCCAGCTGGTTCCAACCCACCCTCTACAGGGTGTGACTGGGTCCCTCAGCCAGCATGGTGGCACCTCTGGGAAGGTCAATGCAGGATGTGTTGCACTACGGGATGAAGCCAAACTAAATGAAACAGAAAAAAGAACCCAAAAAAGGAAACTGTGCACTTCATCCCATCCCTCCCCCCCTCAAAAACTAACCCAACTAACCCTAAAACACCTCAAAACTGTGTGGTTAAGGTTGACGCTAGCCCTTAGGTCATCACATAATCCAGTTATAAAAATACATAATAGAAAGATTTGAGCCATTTAAATTACCAAAAAAAAAAAATAGAGAAGAGATAGATGCCTGTTTCAGAGACCTAGAATACATTGTTTAAGAGAGCTGTGGAAAGGCGTAAGCAAAAGCCAGGAATGATGAATGACATGAATTGCATTCCTTTCTGAACTGTGGTGGGATTTGGACTAAGGAAGAAATAATACCAAATTATCTCCTAGATTTGCCTACAAATTGAACTATTCCTTCTTAACAAAGCCAGTTTTACTGCTATTGTTTCTCCATGTCAGTTAATGACTGCTAACCTTTTGGAGGGCAAAAATACAATAAAATGGAAAGATGAATAAGCAAGATTTGATGGAATTGTAGAGTGCTCTGGTTTCTTCAATACAGGGTCATCACTAACTCACATCTGTTGTCCACCTTTTGGAGAAAGTATTAACTGCTTCTTTCACATTACTGTCTTATAATAAGGAATGTTTTAAAACTGTGTGCTTGCTATCTTGGCATATATTACAGGTTTTCTCTTTTGTTTTTGATAGGTTGAGTCTACGCAAAGTATGATTAGGATTTTGGGCCTTTCAGCTACGTTACCCAATTACCTTGATGTTGCTACATTTCTACATGTCAATCCCTTTATTGGGCTGTTCTACTTTGATGGCCGTTTCCGACCCGTACCATTGGGGCAAACCTTTATAGGAATTAAGACAACTAATAAGGTAAAGAATCATGAATCCCAAAGAAAGAGTTGCTTTCTGTTTTGATCATGTTTAACATATGTATGTGTATGCTGAGTTTTGCTTGATCCTTATCTGCAGAGTCACTGAAGCAGCTGATTCTTCTGCCTTTCTCATTTCAGTTTCCCATTTTGCTAGAAACAGAGGTGATTCTTTTTGCTTTAAGAATGAATGAGGAATGTTCTAAGAAAACCATTAATTTATTAAATCAGAGATATATGTAATGGTAGTTGAGTATAAATGGTTGATTAAAAAGTTAGTATGCTCAGCCATTAACTATTGTATGTGCACAGTTGATGGAAAACTCATTAAAGAAGTCCCTAAATAAACTTCTGAATTTCTTGTGCTCTTTGCATTTTGGGATGCATTAAGGCCATGGTCAGGTATAATATTCTTACCAAGAATTGTAAGTGCAGTGCCGCTTGACATATAAATTAGAATTCTTCTTTACATATGGGAATTAATACAAACACTTTTCAGTAAGAATTCCCCTGAATCTCACTAGCTGATAATTAGAGTTTATATAGCTTAATTTTTAGAAAATCTTTCTCTGCTTTGAATTAATTTAATGGAAATTTTCAATTAAAAGTTAATTTCATAGCTTAATCGACAATGGCTTTTTTCTTTATTTTTTAATGGACATTGCCTTTCTTACCAGGTTAAGTAGTTCGTTCCATCTGCAGTGCAGGAAAGAAACTTATTTTACAACTGCAGGGAGTCATTTCAAGTCTATACACAGAAGAATAGTTTACCATATGGTGCTTACCATGATTTGCATATTTTAACCTTCATTAATTGTTTCAAGTACCTTCACTGTATTTGTTGTTGCTTTTCTTTAATCTTGTCCTGATACTTGATTTGAATAGTTTGTTTATTTTCACTGTGTGGTAAGGAAAAAAAGAAAGACTCCATTTCTTCATGTTCACTTTGGAATGCATTTGTGAGTTAAAAATTTAATATATTTACAAATAATCCTATAAAAATTGAAATTATTAAAACCAGCAAGTTTTCTAAAAAAAAAAAAACCAAAAGAACTGACGACATGAAGAAATATTAGGTGGTAGTAGTTAGTTTTGAAATATAACTGGCAGACTGTTTTGGTAATACCACGTCCAGTTTTTGGTTTTGCTTTTCAGAAGTGTGCCATTACAGATCTCATAGATAAACCACATTTTGTAATCAAGATGGTACACCTAATAGCAGACAAAAGTAAAAGTATTAAGTGCCTTTGAAAAAAGATTCTGTTCAGGATAATGCTAATACTAAAACTCCCAAATTATTGCCAATGTAAGCTGTGCCAACTCTGGCCTATATATGCAAATAAAGTGATGTAAGAACCCGAAGACTCAACAGCAGTTCTTGCAGAATATCAGCAAGTGCATCCAAAGCTATGTCTATACCCATGCTGATGAGTTGCAAGGAGATTGGAGGCCATGAGTTACTTTAGGTAGATGCTTTGCCACAGCTTTGACATCCTTCATCCAAAAAAAACTCCCCAGAAAGTTGGAGCTGATAGGTGATTTGCATAATCACACGTAAACTGTAGGCAAGCTTTTGAAGGCAAGGACGGCATGGTTTATTTATTAGGCATAGAAGTTAGCCAGGAAAGGTCTTAAAACTGTATACTGAAACTCTTAGAGCATATGGAACCAAGACTAAAGTTTGGCTTCTTCAGTCAGGGGTCTGTTAATTAAGATATTTTTCTTTAGTGTCAGTATTTTTCTTTTGCATGTTTATGTTTTTCTCTTTAGGTACAAATGCAAAGAATATGTGAAGTTATGTTTGTGTGTGTGTGTATCTGTCCACACGTGTATTCATGCACTGTCCATGTACGTTTTTGTCTTGAATGGTTTTCGCTTGTTCTTATTTTAAAAAATAATTTAAATGCTAGCCTCTCATTTTCAATAATGAAATGTCTCTTGCAAACATGTCCACATTGCCTCATCTTTCTATTCCTATACTTGTATGATTTCGAACATGAATGTTCTTCCCTAAAGCTGCTTTAAAACCAAGTTTTTCAACTTTCAGCTATTCTAGATAACTTCAAGTACCGAATTTCCATTTTCAAATTTTTACATGCTTTGTCTTGTGTCCAAAAAGCGTGTTTGTAAAACACAAATTTACAAATGAAGAATGTAGTAATTACTCTGATTTTGAACTTCATTTATTTATTTTGATTTGTCACAACCTTAATACGAGTTTCATTCAGGTAGATACGTGCTACTGTGATACATTAAAGAAATAGAAAAAAAATGTCTTTTGAGTACCTTGCATAGTTCTTCTTGCAATTGAACTCCTTAGGAAATTCCTGAAGAACCTTCCTAAAACGCTTTATTTATCCATAATTGGAAATTCTCTACTCCCACTGGTCCCTGTGCATTGAACCGGTCCAACTGTGAAGAACTTTCTGTGCTCTGTGACAAAAAAGCTGACCATCAGCAATTTCTTGGATATCTGCAATGTAAAAACTATTTTTATATTACCAAATGGAAGAACTGATATTCAGTAAGGTGATGTATTAAATGGATATTTCATTGATATCCTGTAAAAGTAAGATTCCTTAATATGAAACAGATAAATTAAAGAATAGGACTGGTTACATCCCTTTGGTGGTTAACGAAACCAGTGAAATCACAAAGTGAATTTTCTATCCAGTGGCCTTACTCATGTTTTGTCTACTTATTTTCACGTTCTATTTGTGAATTAAATAATAATAATGTATTGTTGAATAGGAATCAGTGTATTTATTTGCACAAAAACATTTTATGTATCACTGTAAATTTCCTTATATATTATACAGAATGCATAAAGATAGAAATGCTGTTAATATGAAGCATGTTGTTTGTTTTTCAGGTGCAGCAGCTGAATCATATGGATGAAGTATGTTATGAAAATGTGCTGAAGCAAATAATGGCTGGACACCAGGTATACATTTTTTGCTTTGCTTTGCACTCAGAAGATATATAAAGAAATTAGTTTTAATCATCATAATGATGTATTAAGGAATAATTTCTTATTATTTTGAGATGTTACTTCAAATCTTCAAAATGCTATAAAACAGCATGGACAAAAATCTGTGCAGGCTAAATAAAGCCAGCTTCTAGCTAAGGTGAAATTTCCTGGCACTTTATATATCCCTTAAAGTAATTAATGTATATTTCTGTCACTTTTTTAAATGACAAGGTGAAGTGGGGAAGTGCTTTAGAGACTTTATATTTAGGTACATTTAATGATTTTTTTAAAAACAGAAAAACATACAGCACTTATTTATTATTAGTCTTTCCCATATCTTTCAAATTTTAGTGTCTCCACTTAGAAATGAGGGATGAGAATTTTGCAGTGTTTAAGAAATGGTGCACAAGGTCTTAGCATCTGTCATTTGAAATATCTTGGGGTTTGTGTTTTGTTTTCTTTTTAAAAGACGTAATCTTTCATTTTGCTTTACAACAGAGGTTTCTGCAGTGAATTTTCAAGTCTGATATTCCCCTCTGCTAAGACTGTGGGCTTAACTTGTTTGCCTGAATAGTTTTATCATTCTGTTATTATTGTGCTCCTGAATCACCCACGCACAATGTCTCACTGTTGTTAGAAGTTTGCACATAGATCAGTGCATAGCAATGGTTGTAGCAGGGATGGCACCAGTTCAGAGCAGGAATAATGATAGTGCACTGTGATGCTTGAAGAAGCCTTTCACTAACTGGCCTATGTATATAAAGAAGGAAACTCCTTTTCCCACAGTCACACTAAGACTTGCACATTTTCCCTTTTTCACATAAAGTTCAGATGGTGGTGTATTTTGGAAGATGAACAGTTGTTTTATGATTTGGGAAGAGAAAATACTTCAGCAACAGCTTCTTAGCCCTCCTACTTCCTCTGCTTTAATGCTGTCATGGTTTAATCCCAGCCAGTAACTAAGCACCACGCAGATCCTCCATCTCCCCTGCTTTCACCCCAGAATGGAGAGGAGAATGGAAAAAAATTGTGGGTGGAGATAAAGACATTTTAATAGGATAACAGTAATAATAACAACAACAAACAACAATATAAAAGAGAGGTACAAATGTAATTGCACACCACATGAGAAAGGAAAAAATAAACTTTGATGACCAGTCTGTCTCTCAGCAGCTATCCTGCCTACCATCAGCTTCCCCAGTTATATCTGGGGCATGATGCTATATGGTAGGGAATATCCCTTTGGCCAGTCTGGATCAGCTGTCCTGGCTGTGCTCTCCCAGCTTCGTGTGCACCCTGACATAGTGTAGACACTACAACTACTTGGCAACAACTGAAAACATCAATGTGTTATCAGCGTTATTCTCATATTAAATCCAAACCAAAGCACTACACCAGCTACTAGAAAGAAAATTAACTTGATCTCAACTGAAACCAGGACAAACACCATTCTTCCACATATCTTCTCTTGTTCGTATCAGTTGCTGGTATTACATTCAGGAAACTTTCAGAAATATTACCTATGGAAATGATGATATTTTCTTGAGTGAAGATTGTTGTAAAATTTTTAACACAGAGTTATGTTTAGTTGTTTATCTTTCATTTCTTGTTATCTTTTTGTGTATTTTTGCTGGCTGTAGAAATATTTCCAAGTAACAGATTTTTTAAATCAGTATGTCTAAATGAATAACATATTCCTGGCAGGAAGTTTCTGTTCCAACATATTCACTTCACCTTTTTTTCCCCATTCTTTTTTCTTAAGAAAAAACTGACAACAAATATATATAATACTATTTGAAAAAAATCACATACAATAAGTTTGATGCTAACAGATGGTTTGGGGTTTTTTTGGGGGGTGGTGGGCATCGGCTTTCCTTTGGAATAGATTTAGTTCCTGTACTAGCAGCTGAATGCAGGAGTGTTTTGATTTAAGTCATGAGCTGCAGCTGGAAGAAGTCAAGTGAGGAATTGTGTATAGTCTCCTTAATGTTACAGTTTCACCAGCTGACACAATTTCTGATCTCGGTTTCTGAAAATTATATTTCAAGCCAATAACCAAATACGGAGTGTATTTTCAGACAAAACAGAGGTGTGGTTACTCTTGCTATATAAATGTTGATTTGGCTTCAGAAGCCTTTGTTTAATTTGATTTGACTGATTGTAAATGTGAAGCATTTTCTTCAGAAGTTTTGTTCTGCTGTATTGCAGCAGAAATACTCATCTTAAATACACATCTAAATACCAAGCATCTACACTGGACTTTTCTTTAGCATATTTCAAACATGATCTTGGTTATTTTTGGTCTTGATACTTCTGAAGCTAACACTCATATCATAAAATGAAGGATATGGAAACACTGATATAGTCTTTGACAATGCAGAATCAAGCATACCAGCTCATTGTAAAATATGGTTAATTATAGTATGTAGTTTAATATCACATATTAAAAAGTAGGGTTTTTTTACTTTTACTGAGTATGCTGTGACAGATGATTTGTCTATTCAACCAACGGCAGATGTTAAAAAAGGGGGTCACATAGCTATATCTACATTGAAATGCCTGCCACATAGTGGAAGATGAATGTTAGGAGTGAATATGATTAAAATTACTGTAAGTAGGGTTTTATAGTGTTTTTTTCACAATTTGGAGAATAGCCTTTGATCTTGTAAAGTTATCACCTTCTGCTGATTGAGTCCATTACCTGGTGTCCACATTCACCATAGTCTGTTATTGTCATGCTGTTACCTTGAGCCTGCCACTTTTGTTTTATACTAAAGTACAAGAAAGAAGGACCAGAATCAGAGAAAAATACTTTCCCTCTTCTAAAGTTCCATGAGTACAAGATCTTGAGTGGAAGAGGTAAAGCAAAAAGTAAGATTGCTACCCTGGACTTTAGGAGAGCAAACTTTAATCTCTTCCCGGATCTAATTAGAGCTGTCCCATGGGCTGGGCTGTTAGAAGGTGAGGGCACCTGTGAGAGCTGGGCAGTGTTTAAACAGTCCTGCTTCCAAGCTCAGGAGCAGAGTATCCCTATGAGTAAGAAATCAGGGAAGGGTGGCAGGAGACCTGAGTGTATGACAGGGAGCTCATGCATAGACTCAAAGGGAAGCAGAAGGTCCGTGAATTGTGGAATCTGATCACTTAGGAGGAGTAGAGGAATGTTGTCAGGGCCTGCAGGGATGTGATGAGAAAGGCTAAAGCCCACCTGGAAATGAATTTGGCAAAGAACATAAAGGATAATAAGAAGGGGTTTTAAGTATGTGAACAGCAAGAGGAAGACTAGGGAAAATGTGGATCCCCTGCTGAACGAGGGGGGTGTCCTGGTAATGGGGGTTGCTGAAAAGGTAGGGATACTGAATGTCTTCTTTGCTTCAGTCTTCACTTCAAAGAGTCTTGGGTCTCCTGGACCCTGGAAGGAAGATAGTTGTGGAAATGCAGAACTTCCCTCCAGTCAAGGAGGAGGAGGTCTGGGAGCATCTAGGTGGGATCAGCATGCACAAATCCATGGGCCCTGATGGGATGCATCCATGTATACTGAGGGAGCTGGCAGAGGTGACTGCTGAGCTGTGCTCTATCATCTTTGACAAGTCTTGGAGAACAGGAGAGGTGCCTGAGGACTAGAGGTTAGCTAATGTCACTCTGGCCTTCAAAAAGGGCAATAAGGGGGACCCAGGTAAATGCAAGCCAGTCAGTCTCGCCTTTGCCCTGGAGAGCTGATGGAACAGCTTGTTCTGGATGCCATCTCCGAGAAATTGGAAGAGAAGAAGGTTATGAGGAGTAGTCAGCATGAATTCACCAAGGGGAGATCATGGTTGACCAACCTTGTAGCCTTCAATGCTGGGTGGATAGAGGGAGATCTGTGGATGTCATCTACCTTGACTTCAGCAAAACTTTTGATACTGTTTCCCATGACATCCTGATAGCAACGATCCTGGGGGTCCTGGTGGATGACAGGTTGGCCATGAGCCAGCAGTGTGCCCTGGTGGCCAAGAAGGCCAGTGAGATCCTGGGGTACATGAAGAGGAGTGTAGCCAGCAGGTTGAAGGAGGTGATCCTCCCCCTCTACTCTGCCCTGGTCAGGCCTCACCTGGAGTCCTGTGTCCAGTTCTGGGCTCCCTGGTACAAAACAGACAGGGATCTCCTGGAAGAGAGTCCAGCAGAGGCCTCAAAGATGGTTAAGGGCCTGGAGCATCTCCCCTAAGAGGAAAGGCTGAGTGAGCTGGGGCTGTTCAGCCTTGAGAAGCCTGAGAGGGGTGTCCTGTCCCCACAGGCCACCAAGAAGAGGTGGCCTGTGGGGACACAAGGGCCAATGGTCACAAGTTGGTCTACAGGAGGTTCTGCATCAGTGTGAGAAAGAACTTCTTCACAGTGAGGGTGATGGAGCACTGGAACATGCTGCCCAGGAGGGTTGTGGAGTCTCCTTCTCTGGAGTTATTTCACAGTGTTGTCTCTTCTAATATTCTTTACCAGAGTCTTTGGAATGTATTAATAAATTACATTAAGCATTTTTTTTTATCTACTGTTTTGTTAACTCATTTTTCAAAGACTTCTAGCTTACCCAAACCAAGGAATTTAATCTCATTAAATCATGCAGATATGTCCCTGTCACATTCTAGGTTACAGTGTGATGCTTCACTGAAGTTACCTGTTCATGTGTTTTAATAGATGTATGTGTGTTTTCATTTTTTAAGACCAAGGCTGGTGGGAGATAGTTGCATTCTACAGGCATGTGTTTTGACAGATGGAGAGAAGTTTTTTATGTTGATTTTTCAACAGTCATCCTCTGAAAGACTTCAAGCTCTTCCTGGCTACTGGGAAATTAAGAGTTGGTGATTCAGCCTTTAATTTTGATCCATCTGCTCAAACTAATGAGATATCTCATTTGTAGGCTTCACTTTGAATTACCAAATGCAGCTGAAGCTATAACATTTGTCTTATGGCACAATTCTCCTCCTCTTTAACTTGAGGAAATATATAATGATAAATGGCTTGCCCTACTGAGTTTTCTAGGGGTTTTGTTATAGAACTTTTTATCATGACTGAGGAAGTGAGATCAGAAAATGTCCCAAAGGTTTCCAGGTGCTTTTTAAGTCAGTGTGCTCTTTTTGTGGGATTACTAACAATGTGGCTCTTCGTTAGGAGGTTTCTTTGTTGGATTGTACCTCTTAAGACTGCTTTAAGTGAAAAGCTCTTGTGTCAGCTTTCCTGGGACTGTCCTTCTGGGCTCCATATTAGCTAGTGAATACCTGTTTTCAAGTTAATCTTTAAATTTCTATGTTTGTATATTATCTGAAAAGATGCTAGATTCTCTTGGACTGATTTGCACTTCTGAAGTTTTATTTCTACCTCCTCATAAACTGAAGATTCTTTAAAGATAGAAAGACAAAACAAGACAAAGATAAAAGACAAAAACAAACTGAAATTACACACTGTTAATGAGAGAATGTGACTCCATGCTCAGTTGTAGGTAGAGTGTTTTTGCTAGCATTTAACAGAAGGCTGTTCCCTTGAAGACTGGGTGAAGGCTCATTCACCAAAAGTTATCATTCCCTCAAAGTCGTTACAGCTGTCTCTTGCCAGGCAGTTACCTGTAGAGGGGCAGGTACATTAACAGCATAAATTCAGCTACAGAGCTGAAAAATCTGGGAGAGGGTTATTTAAAGGTAGGAGGTTCTGGGGAGTGGGCAGTGCCTTTCTGGAGGAGTTTGTAGATAATCTGATGAACCAGCAAAGGCAGTAACTGAAGAATATAGGTGTCAGTGTTGGTTTTATATTAAATGGAAATTTTGTATTACTGGTAAGTTTAGGGCAACATGCTGTCTTTACCTTCACAACATGTGAGGAGGAAAACATCCTTGTTATGTTATGCAGTGGGAAATAACTGTTTATAGGAGGTTGGGAAAATTGCAGAATTTGTAAGAGTTTGGGGGGGTTCCCCTCTGAAACATATTATATGTAAATTTTAACTTTACATCAAATTCTCTTATGAAATATAGAGCAGTGGCTCTTTGCTGTGGTTTAGGTTTAAAGTTCCTTTATCCTAGGGAATTAACTCTTTGTGACTCTATCACTGGTGTTACATAGGTTCACATCCATTGCACTTGCTGTTACAGACCTGCCATTTTATTTCACTACATTGGTTATCAAGAGGAGGTTACACTTCCTTTATTGTCCATGTTGTCTCTTAAGTATTTTTGCTGTTAAGAATTTATGAGAATTTTGCTGTTTGAAGTCTTTTTTGGTTGGTGTTTTGGGTTTGGGTTTTTTTTTGTTTGTTTGGTGGTCTAAACAGTCTCTATGGGTCAGTAGAAGTAAGAACCTGAAATTGCATGAGACTTCTTGGGATATTGCTGTTAATTTCTTGCAGTATGAAATAGAAGTGGTGTTGCTGAGGCTCTTTGAAAGCTTTTAGAGGAAGTACCTTCTCAAACTGCACTCAGAAAAATCTCTTGGTTCTGCCGTATCGCCCAGACTGGTCATCTCTTCTGTTCCTGCAATGTTTTCTTTTGTTTGTGGGTTTTTTTTCTCTCATAGCTGATCCTCTTTGATATTACTTACACCTTCAAAAGAAGTCAGAACTTGTTCTCTTGGACTGTTTTGTTTTTTCAACAGGTCTACAATATTTATTCTCTGCACCTAACCTTCTTCTCTGGGTTTCGGGGTTTTTTTTCTGCTCTTAGTACTCTTACTCAGCTTCTCTTCAGCCACAGGTATCTGAGTTTGTCCTGATTCCTTCCTTACCAGAATCACTTTGCTTGCTTGGCTGTTTATTGGAGTATTTAACTCAGAATGTCTTTGGCATTAACTTGCCTTCTGAAACCTTTCTTTCCCCTGTTAGGACAACTAATGTCTTTTCTTTCCCACTGCTTTTGAGTATAACTGAGATATTGTCTGTTTTAAATCTTCATCTACTAGCTCTGGTACTCACTAAAACTGCTTGAAAGATCATTTTCTCACTGAGCTTGGTGTCTTCAATTCATAGCAAAGACTGAATGTTCAGTGGAAATTCTGAAATCTTTCTGTGGTTATTGGCCTTGCTGTCTCTGCAGGGATTGAGATTCAAGATGTCAGCACTGAAATATTGAGGAGTAATCATGGCTTCCCAGGAAGTGGTTTCAATATACAAGGAAGAGGCTTTGAAGTACCTTGTTAGTATCTGAGCTTTTGCTCTTCTGACTTGAACTAAATTCTTAGGTTTAGCTGGCAGATTCTCTCTCACCATTTTGCTTTTCCAGTATTGTCTCTGATATACCTATGACAAACTTTACCTTTTATCTTTCAAAATTAAATTTTGATTTTTTTTTAATGTGCAGAATACAGCCATGTATGCTTACTAAATTTTTAATCAGTGCATGCATTGGGTGGTTACTATGCAGTTTTCTGGAGATCAAGTTTGCTCTATTAATTAGAATTTATATTCTTAATTTAAATGTTGTTCTGTGCCACCCTTCTGCATTTACTTCATTAGAAATAATATTCTGATGCTTGTTTTTTAAAAAAGTAAATTGGAATAATTTCTGATTATCACCTTGCACAGATTTTTAATATACTTTCAAGTCAGGATTTTTTATGTCAAATCAGAAACAGATTACACTTGAATTTATATAGTCAAAACTGGTTCTATGCTATGTATTGCACATAAAGCATTTGCTTTGTCTGTAATTGTTCTTTATTTACAATAATTGACTTGAACTTTGCGGTACTAAGAAGTGTCATCTTGTTTTTCTCACAATGTTATCTAAACCAAAAAAGAAACACTGAATAGTTATTTTTAATCTATTATATTAAATTGTCAGAGGTGAATTTGACAGGTATTAATTTCATCTGTAAAAATGATGGATTAAATATCTTTATTATCACTTTTCCAGCTGTTCCTTGGTTGCAGAAGCCGTGCAGAGATAAAAGTTTAATAAGCTTAGTTACTGCAACTGTTGACAATGCTTTTATAGCTGTGTCATAAGATAAGATTTAATAAAACAGTATTTTCTTCAGTGTCTCTCTGGAACTTAGTACCTTGAGAATTTAGCTTATCCTGGTATTTTTCCTGCGTGAAATCTTGTTTAAAGCACAGTTTGAAGAACTAACTCTTAAGAGTTAGCAGATTTTTCTAGACTTCCATCTTCTACCCTAAAGAGTTTATTTCGGTCACAGTTTCTTAACTCCGTATCTATACATATTGCTTCCACTTCATCATGTGGTGTAGCTTATTTGCCTACGTATGTGTGTATATATATTACATCTGAAGTACAAATGCATTAATTTGCAGGTATATAAAAATACAGAAGGTAAAGTGGTTTGGCAGGCTAGCTGAATTGTGCCTCATCATTTTAAATGTTATTTCTGTGTCAGCTGATTAGGTGAAGACTTGAATACTTTTGGATAGTTTTCTTTTGAACTTGTTTTGCAATTTTTTTGCAGTTAGGGCCCATTTTTATGTATGGTTTCTTTAACAGAATCACAAATTAATTTAGTTGTGGTGCAAAGTTTTTATGTTCTGCATCTTCATCATTTATTTATGCATCTCATTTCTACAGTTACTGCCTTTTGCAATTTTAAGGATATAATAGCATAATCTTATGCATAAATAAATGAAACTTTGTGTCTTTAATTAAAAATACTGTAGTGATGTGCTGCATATAAGATAATCTTTAAAATTGTTATATAATGTTTCATTTTATTGTCAAGTTGCATGTATGTACTATCTTCCTATATATTTTCTGGTCAAATCAGTTTGGCTTTATTTAATACCTTGTCAGCTACGTGTATATGAACAGCTGAGGAAATTGCTGGAAATAATCCCATAATAAGTAATGTATATAATAACCCATTATTCTTCAATTAGGTAGCATTGTAAATGTTCGTATAATATTTTTCTGTCCTATGCTGTTTATTGCATATGTGTTTGCATGCACAGAGAAGCTACTATGTAAATGCATACTCAGATGTTCTAAATGAATTTATGCATACCAGAAGCACAAATTTAATTTCTTTCCATTATTTATGAGTTCACAAGATGTTCAGTTCATGCCTGTAGCATTGCACAGCTTACGCAATAATGTCAGTATTGGTAATACAACTGTTTAAGGTAGCAAATGCCACTATTTGCTTTATATTTTTACTTCTGTTATGAATGTACACAGGATAATTGAAAAAAAACTAATTCCAAGTAACTTGTTATAGCCTAAAATTATATTTAAGTACAATAGTAGCTACATCTTGAGACAGTTGGCCTTTTCCAGATGATCTAAGTGCTATGTTACAGGTGTACGGCTAACACCATGGTAAAGGCAACTTGACCAGTCTTCAAGCCCAATGGGATGAGTTTTACTGGATCTTAAAAGCTGTTTTGGAAATGGGACTGCAGACCATCAGTGCCATAGAAGACTTTGGGAAGTCTGTTTATCCCTATCAGTTTTATATTGTTCTTCAGTAAGAATTCAAGGGTGAGGATAAACATTACTCCATAAGACCTGTTGAGGATTGTCAGTGGTCTTGCTGTATTGTAGAAATAGATTAGTGTACTTAGTTTTAATAAAATATAGTATCAACTAATACATTTATTAAAATTAAAAAATAAATTCTTGGTTATTGAAAAAAAAACACTTCTGTAAATTATTTGAACTGTAACAAGATAAATGTTTTCCACCAAGACCTTGTGCTTATCACAGATATTTTTTTTTTAACAGATGTTATCAGGTAATGCAGTAGTAATGGCATTAGGGGGTTTTAATTTGAAATATATGTTAACATAAAATGCAATAGAAAATACCTTATTTTGAAGTATCCACGAAGATGGGAAATAAAAGTATTATATATTAAGACACTGAGGTGCACCAGGAAATTTCTTCTGACTTAATATTAACTTTCCATAATACGAAATTTCTCACATATATAGTGCTGTGGTGTTGATAGGATTATTTGTGATTACTAAAGAAATTACTCCAACTATGTTAATTTGTGTTCTCTCATGTATTTAATCATGAGGTATTTATAATATTCTTAGGTGAGGATATTGTGAGAAAAACTAGGTATATAAGGTATGGGTTTATGAGGGTCATTGTTCTAGCACATTTTACTATTGTTTGCACACCATTACATCATTTAAATTCTTCATCATGTAAAAGTTTCATATGAAAAATATTGCTTGTACTTGAAGGCAGTTCTTCACTTTTCTGGTGATAGAGAAAATCTGTGATTAGAGAAAAATAATAATAATAATAAAAAAAACCCAAAATGACCCAACTTCTTAATTTTCTTAATCTTTTCCTTAAGTAAATGGAATGGGAATTGATACAAAGATTCCTCTAGTATCCTCTAAATTTCTATCCTTCAGTAAAACTGAACAGAATCTGGCTCATGGGCTATTGTTTCATATTGTGGGTGGTGTGTGTGTATATATATATATATATAAGTATTAATAGCCTTATGAACATAAAAGGAGATGTGGTAGACATGACAACTCTTATTCTGAAGTGATATTTGTCAAAAATATAACTTATGATAGTGTAGACCGTATTTTATTGTACAAAGTCAAAATATTTAATGTCAGAAAAGGACAAAGGGAAATTCTTGAAACAAATTGTTGCATGATGTTGTTTATCTAAAAAATAAAGATGCAGAGAAAAGCTGCTTATAGTTCTGAATAATAACTGCCGTTCAAGTCCACTGGCATCTGCAAAATACAATTGTTGACTGCCTAATGACATATATTTGCATAGTAATAGACTAGCTAGTTCTGCTTAATTTTCTATACGAGAATAGATATTGCTATTCCTATCCTGTCAATTAAAATTCAGAATAACTTCTACCTGTAGGAGTCAGTATTGTTTGTCTTTGTGAGTAATTTGACCTCTGATTTTCACGCTCTTTATTTTTCCAGTGCATTTTGTCATATACTTGGCTAATGCTACAAATTGAAGATAGCATAGAGACCATTATACTGTTCTGAAAGGGGTTTACTTTAGTGTCCAGAATCTATATTTAAGCAATGATTCCATAAATGAGCATTTCTTTTTATAGGCCATCTCATATGATTCAAAAGATAATAAAACAAGATCACAAATACAAGACCTTGCAGTTTAAATCATTCATCATTTAGAATATCCTGATGTAAATTAAATCAGACAAACCAATCACATTATAGTAGTGAAAAATGTGTGTAACTGGTGCAAAAGGATAAAGGAAGACTCATACAGGCAATTACTGTTTACACAGAAGCATCCTTCCCATTAGTGGTGACTAATGATTGGCTGTTCTCCAGAGTACAGGTTTGATATCACCTGTCTTCAGTTTTAATGCTACAGGCTTAATATCAAACTTGTGGGTCCAGAGCTCTTATCTATAGCTTTGAATGGAAATGACACTGAACTCCTCTTCCATTTTTACATAGTGGCAGAAGACACAATGTCATGCTTTGCATGAGCATAACTGAGTGTATATACTCTCCTCTGAAATGCCCATGCCCTAATACATGCAGCCAGCATATGGAAGAAAAAGGAGGAATTAGGAGTCTGCAGGCAGTTGCGATGTTCTAGCTCACATGGCTGAGTGCTGCGGTGGGTGGAAATAGGTTCTTGAGCAAGGTCAGGCCAGGGTGCCACAAAACGTAATTGTATGTAAGAGTACAGCAGAGGTACCTGGAGATCTGCCTGTGGCTGGGTTATGATCCAGCAGAGAGTTTAGGAGTATTAGCCAGCAGACAGACAGGAGTAACGTTGTAGGGGTGTGCTATAGACCCACTAACAGGATTAAAGTAAGTGAGACTGCCTTCAGATAGATGGAAGACTCACACTCACTGTCCATGGTGGTCCTCAGGACTTTACCACCCCAATGGAGGGACAATTGTGCAGAGCAAAAGTAATCCAGGAAGTTTCTGGACTGCATTGATGGAAAATATAGGACAGGTGTCTTTAAAAAGTACTTTTATTATGGATTGCTAAATTAACAAGTGCATATTCTGATAGTAAAAATGTTCATAAACTAAATAAGAAAAAAATGAAAAACTGGTATATCTAAAAACATACATAATTGGATAAATAGCTGTATTAAATAGATTTATTTTTTTAACGTTAGACCTGTCAGAGTTTTGGTTTTTTTTTTTTAATACCTGGATTTTGTTTAAACAGGGATGATAGGAATTAATTGGAGTGAATAATTACATCAAACCTTAGCAGAGACAGCAATTAATGGCAATCTACTGAGAGTTCAGAATATATCGCATTAGTGATTAACTGATGCAGCATTATAGATTTCTTCATTGTTGTCATTAGTTAATATTTTCTGTTAAAATACTCTATGGTATTGTGTAGCTTTGTTGTTCAGCAGTTTGCTAAATGTTTCTCTTGAACTTATGGATGTTTTACTGGGGACTCTTGCTGGGGGG